>NIVC01001340.1:0-160000 GCA_002269645.1 Macrostomum lignano | reverse complement strand
TCATGTAAAAAATCATAGAAGCGTCATGCAAAAATCATAGAAGCGTCATGTAAAAATCATAGAAGCGTCATGCAAAAATCATAGAAGCGTCATGTAAAAATTATAGAAGCGTCATGTAAAAATCATAGAAGCGTCATGCAAAAAATCATAGAAGCGTCATGTAAAAATCATAGAAGCGTCATGCAAAAAATCATAGAAGCGTCATGTAGAAAATCATAGAAGCATCATGCAAAAAATCATAGAAGCGTCATGTAAAATATCATAGAAGGGTAATGTAAAAAATCATAGAAGGGTCATGTAAAAAATCATAGAAGCGTCATGTAAAAAATCATAGAAGGGTCATGTAAAAAATCATAGAAGTGTCATGTAAAAAATCATAGAATCGTAATGTAAAAAATCATAGATGCGTCATGTAAAAAATCATAGAAGCGTCATGTAAAAAATCATAGAAGCGTCATGTAAACAATCATAGAAGCGTCATGTCAGACATGAAAGAAGTGTCATTTAAAAATTTAATGAAGCTACTCGTATTGTGCTGTGCTGGGGAGAATTACTGAGATGTCAAGGCTCACGGAGAATAACTGAGATTACGGGGGGGGTCTCTGAAATGTCAAAGCAAAAGTCAGAAGCTACTTCAAAGTACATGTACTTTACTCAATTTTTAATTACATTCTTTGTTGGCTTGCCACGGGGGGGGGCGCTGATAGAAGAAGACTCATGCAAAAAAGAAAAGAAGCACTATGTATACATAAAAGAAGAGTCATGTCGAAGTTAAAAGATTCATTTAGGAATTGCTACGATGTCAAGGCTTGGAGGGAATCGCTATAGTGCTGTGATTCTTGAAGAAAGAATCACTAAATTGTCAAGGCTTAGGGGAGAAGAATTTCTGAGATTTCAAGGTTTTAGGTTGGGTTAAAGTTAGGTTTAGATCAGGTGTGGGTTGAGGGTTAGATTTTACAGGGGATTCTACGGGTTTTACGGGTTTCAAGGTTAACAGGGGATTTTCAGATATCAAGGTTTATGGGGGGGCATCGCTGACATGTCAAGGCTCACGGGGGAATAAATGAGATGTCAAGGCTAAAATCAGAAGCTACATGTAGTTTATTGAAAACTTTTTTTCATTATTTGTTGGCTTCTCACGGGAGGGATCGCTGGTAGAAAAAGCGTAATGTAAAAAATAAAAGAAGCTTCATGTCGAAGTTTAGAGATTCATTTGGATGTGCAGGCTTGCGGGGAATCGCTATCGCTATTCTCTCCAAGAGTGCTATAATGACTCTTAGAGAGAATTACTGAAATGTCAATGTTTTAGGGTTAGGTTAGGTTAGGGTTAGGGTTAGAAAGTTGACAGATTTTTTTAGATTTCATGGCTTATGGGGAGCATCGCTGAGATGTCAAGGGGGGAAGTTGATATGTTAAAGCTTGTGGGGGGGATTACTGACATGTCAAGGCTTACAAGGGACTGCTTTCAAAGCAGTATATTAATGCAGAGATATTGCAAAGTGATGCTACATGTAGCTTATTACAAAACTTGTACTGCATTTTTTGGCTCCCCAGCGCTAAGATACTAAGCTAAAAAATACTACTAGCGCTTCACAAACTTATGCAGATGTCAGGCTGTAGGGTTAGTGTTAGCGTTGGTGTTAGGGTATAGGGTTAGGGTTAGGGTTATAGCGTTAAGATTCGGGTTAGTGCTAGGGTTAGGGTAGCTTATAACTTAGCTCATGTAGCTTATTAAAAATGTTTATCATAGAAGCGTCATGTAAAAATCATAGAAGCGTCATGTGAAAAATAATGGAAGAGTCATGCAAAAACTCATGGACAAAATATTAAATTTAGGGTTATGTTTAGGGTTAGGGTTAGGGCTATTAGAAGTTTGACAGGAGATTTTTTAAGATTTCAAGGCTACATGTAGCTTATTAAAAAGTGTTTATTTCATTTCTTTAGCTCCCCAACGGGGGGCGTAGATTGCTAGTTTTCTCTAATTCTATCATGCAACGCTGTTGACTGGTTCATGAACTCTTCTAAATTCCTCACTTTAACTGTGTTTGTGAAAACTCCTTCTTCAAGAATACGCATCCGTCTATCAGTAGAATTTCTCAGAAGATTAACTGTCGATGTTAACCCATTGATTTGCGAGACTATCGAAGTTATTTCTGACCTTAGTTCATTAGTTGCGTTTAACAACGGCACATAAAGCTTATCACTTTCAAACTTCTGCCTAGCTACTTTAAGCCTGAGATCTTCCATGTTTATTTGCAACTGCTGCATGGAGCGCTCTAGGGCTTTCAGTCTGTTTTATTCAGTTTGATCTCTGGGATCTTTTCGTCGCTGTTGATTTATCTCCTGTCAAGGATGGATATTTGAGCTGATGTAAGAGCGTTGTTGCCAGAAATGGATTCACCTGCAAAATTAATAGACATCTTTTAATAGCAAATTTTAAATTACAGTTCTTTTTTCTTTGTTAATCATGACAAACTGATAGGGTTGGTTCCACTTTTCGCAGCAGAGGTTAACGAATTCCTCTTGTGAAATCTTTCTGTTTGAGTTTTTTGTTGGATTTATAAAATAGGCAGGCGCAATGACCTCATTGTAAAATCTTTTTAGCCTGTCCTGTGGAATGGTTGGAAACAGGAGAATCAGATTGCAGTTACCACGAATTGTTTTGTTCGGGAGCTCGAACCAGTTCTGTGCAATGTAAATTACATTACAATTGTTATGTCGCCCTCTTGTAAAATAGTTTTCTATCTGCTTCTGTGGGCCTGTCATACAATCATCAAAGACGATCAAATGCTTTCTCCCCTTTTCTAGCTCATCTGGTTGGGGTAGAAGTTTGGTCTTTGGATCCACCTGCGGATCTCCATAGGTGAACACTTTAATGTTCTGCCATTTTTCATTGTCTTTGAGGTGCTTTGCATATTCAGCAGCTACAATTTCTGGGTTACTGGGAAGGTTTTGTTGGTTATTAAAACATTGAATAATGTCCTCTTTGTTCAGTTTGTTTTGCAATCCAGAAATCAGCATTTTATACTCATCTTGATACAGTGTGGGAGAGTAGATGTGCAGAGTGTCATAGTCGATAAAGCGAGGTCTAAGAAGCATGTTAAAGACTCTGAATGTTTTACCTGAACCTGATGAACCAACAACAATGCATCTGAAGTGACTTGGGATTGACTCGTGATGAGAAAACTTAATCTGATTACGCGTCCAGTGAGGATTGAAGTCGTTTGAAAAGTCTATTTTTCCTTTGATTAAAAAAAATTAAATAATAAATCATTTAGAAGATGTGTCATTTTTGGGACTTAAATGTGTCATTTTGGGACTTAGATGTGTCATTTCGGGACTTGGATGTGTCATTTTGGGACATAGATGTGTCATTTTGGGACTTGGATGTGTCATTTCTGGACTTGTCTTGTACCCTCAGAAAGTACCCTTTAGTCAAATTTGAAACCACTTCCTTTTTTAATGCTAGCTCTCATCTTCTCATAGACTGCAGGGTCCACACTGTCTGGATTTGGGGCCAGCGGAGCCAGCGGAGCCAGCGGAGCCAGCGGAGCCAGCGGAGCCGGCGGGGCCAGCGGTTGAATCTCTTGTTTAGGTGTTACAGTATCTTTAATCTTTTTAGCTGCTGTGGCTACACTGCCAGCCGCTTCGGCAACGTTCTTGATGTTCTCTTTGTTCTCTCCAATGACCTTAAAAATATTGGCCCCCTGAGCGATCAAATCGGCAAGGCCATTCCCAGAGCGTTCTTTTCTTGGATAGTGGCCTGCAGGGAAAAGTCCAGATCCGCGTTTAATGAGATTAAGTTCCTCTTTGTCATAGTATTTGTCAATGTCTTTTTCGAAAATAAGAGGCATTTTTACTTGAAATAAATTATTTTTTGTTGAACCGCGAAAGCAGAAGCTCTCTCGCCCTCTTATCGATGTATTTTCTCTCAAGCATTTTATTGAGGATGTGAACGAACTCTTTTCTATTCTCATCTTTCATTCCGGTCTTTGCTGCACCTAGGAGAACAACTAGCCGCTTGTAGACTTCAGGCATGCCTTTTCCGGAAGAGCTTGGTGGTGATTCGAATGATTGGTCAGAGGAGGAACTGTCATGTGGCGCTTGTCTTTGTTGAGGTGTGAATACTCTGTCATTAATTCGCTTCATTCGTTCTGGGGAGAACTGTTCTAATTGTCGCCATTCATCTGGGCGCTGGTTTCTGTACTGGGAAATCTCATTTGGCCCTGCTTTTTCAAGCGCTTCTAGTACTTGTTCGGGTGTGATTTGTTGCTGTGGCGGTGGAGGTTGTTGTGGTTGTGGTTGCTGCTGTTGTGGTTGTTGTAGTTGTTGTTTTGGTTGCTGCTGCTGTGGTTGTGGTTGTTGTGGTTGTTGATGTGGCTGTGGTTGTTGTTGTGTTTGTTGTCTTATGACCTCTTCTTGATCCGGTAAACCAAACCATTGTTTAAAGTAATTGTATTTACTAAACCTGTTCAAGACAATCCTGTTTTCATGTAAAATTTTCAAAACATCGTTGTTCTTGAGCATATCTATGTCCCTATCGAGAGCAAAGGTAACAAGATCTTTGTAATTTTCGAGCTGCTTTTTGAGACGTTTTCTCTAGATTTTTAGTCATGTAATCAAGTAAAGTTTTAGTGAACTGGATTCTTTTAGTTTTTACGCCTTTATTGATTGAAATATTTTCCTTTGTCACTTCAATGTTGTAATCCGCCGGTTCCCCGGTAATATTTTTTCGCCAGGCGCTAATTCCAAAAATATATTTTCTATCATCCATTAAGGGGCCAAAAAAGTTATCCGTCACTTTCATCTGCACCGGTTGTGCTTCTGGTTGTCCTGGTTCCTGAGCCTGTGGTTGTCCTGGTGAAGATGGGATTTTACCCAATGTGTTTTGCAAGTGGCTCTCTTGAATATCATCAACTGCTTCCTTCACAGTGTCGAGGTTTTTCTTCGCTTCTGTGTATCCGGGTTTGTGAAATTCGGTGGCTGCTTGGACAAACTCATTGTAGGATTGTTGCTCCTTATTTATTAGCCCGGTAACTCGTTTCTCTGCTTGTGCTAGCTTCTCCAATTCAGATATCTGCTGTGTACTTTTTCGCTTCATTTCTTATTTTATTTTATTTTTAGTTAAAAAATGAACGACCCACTGACACCAGTTTTCTACAAAATTAACAAGCCTATTTTGAGTGATGATAGCACAATCAAAGCGACTCAGGTAAGAGTTCCCAGTCAGGAAAATCAGAATGAAACTAATCTTGGTCCTGGCCAAACACTGACATTTACATACAATGGATGTTCGTCTTTGGTTAGTGTGCACAGTCTTAAGAGCGGCTTCCATATGACATTTCAATTCAAGACAAAGGGTGGTGCGGATGCGGCTCGTGCTAACGTTGACAAGCATGATGCGGATATGGCTCTGATCAGTAACTTTTGGGCGTACATGTTCAAGGAGTTTAGTGTATCGAATGGGAGCACAGAGTTGGAGCGAATCGCCAACTTTGGAATTGTCTATGACGCTCATTGTTTGATCGAGAATCCTTATTTTATTCAGTTGGGAAGTGGTGCGGGTTTTATTGCAGATGAAAAAGAAGGAGACATCAATGTCAGTGGCTATAAAAAGAGGAAGAAGAGATACAACTATGCATTGCAAGGTGCTGATGATGCTGCTAAAAACCCGCTGTATCGGTCTGTTGATGTATTTGTACCACTGAGATTCATGAGTGGATTCTGTAATACATTTAATCGACTGACTAGTAACTTTAGCTACACCTTTAAGATGACTAGAGATGATCGCAGTAGAGTGTTGTGGACTGGGGCGGACCACACTAGGATGGATGTGAAGCTAACCGGAATCGAGTTGTATTTTGAAGTCATTGAGCCAAAGACTGCACTAAAAGCAGACTATCTCAAGGCAATAGAGAAGGACATTGATGTTGCATACACGGCCTACATGTGTAGAGATGAGCGAAACGAAACTAGAACAAACATCTGCATCAAAGAGGGATCATGCAGCAATCCAAGGTATATTATTATTAACATGAGAAACCCAAATAGCATTATACGCTACATGCATGGAGACGTGCGGTCCATTCAGCATGAAATCAGTGATAATCTTTACCCTGCACTGCCACAAAATGGAAATTTCAGTCAGAACAAGATTAGCAAATTTTACAGCGAGTTGGTCGACTTGGCTGTGAAAGAGAACAACGGAATTGCTATCACTGCTCTTCAATATGGAACTCCATATCCAATGTTTGGCACTGATGTGTCTGCCAGACAAATGCCTACTGATAACAGCCCTGTGAATATCGTGACTAACATTGAGAGGACTGTCGCAAAACCTGTGGACTTGTACATTATCTATGCATTTGAGAGGAAGGTGAAGCTTAACATGATCAACAATTCATCCAGTAAAGTTTAAATATTTTTTGTGGGTGAAAAAATGGAAGCGATTGCTGAAAGACTAAATAATATTATTTCGCACTCCAAGGAGAGCATTCCTATTACAATAACTGGGCGAATTAATGACTCAAACGGGATATTTATTCAAAAATTAGAGCAGGCGATTAGCCTGGATCCAGGTGCTAATTACCATGTCTATCTTAACGACTTCACTGGTTGGTCAAACGTTCCCAATGTGTCGGCAGCAAATAATAAGTTTTATTACAAATGGAAAGGTGCAGCAGCCATTTTATTTGCAGAGCCATTTTATTTGCAGAGCCATTTTATTTGCAGAGCCATTTTATTTGCAGAGCCATTTTATTTGCAGAGCCATTTTATTTGCAGAGCCATTTTATTTGCAGAGCCATTTTATTTGCAGAGCCATTTTATTTGCAGAGCCATTTTATTTGCAGAGCCATTTTATTTGCAGAGCCATTTTATTTGCAGAGCCATTTTATTTGCAGAGCCATTTTATTTGCAGAGCCATTTTATTTGCAGAGCCATTTTATTTGCACACCCGTGCAAATCGTGCTGACACCTCCTGGCATTGCGGCCAGATCATCAGGCCGCGGATGACCTCGGTTGGCTCGGACGGCCGCGCTTCGGCTGCGGCAGCAAAGCTCAGCACAGCAGGGACTCGCAGAGGCCAGCGCAGCGCGCAACGTCGCACTGAGCGGCGGCGCGAGCGCAACCGGCGAGGGCGACTCCGTGGCGCAGCCAGGCGCCTGTTGTCCCCAGTCCCTGCTACCTCAACTATGGATCCGCCGGGTGGCGCCGGGGACCATGAGGCCAACCTCCATCTGGCCCCAGCTGTACCAGGTGGCCGCCTCAGGCTCGGCACGATGAACTGCCGAACTCTGAAGGCCCCCTGGCGTCGCACCATCCTTGTCCAGCTGGCCCACGACCTACAGCTGGACCTCGTCTCACTGCAGGAGGTCTCTATCGTGGCCGAGCCGGGGCTCCACTCTGAGGACCTCGGAGCCGGCTGGAGCCTCCTGTACACGTCGGCAGACAACCGCGGCCGGGGCGGTGTCGGCGTACTGATCGGACCGCGCCTCCAGCAGAGCGTGCACTGCATCTCGCTGTCCCCGCGACTGATGCGGGTCGACCTGCGACTGCGCGCCCGCTGCATCCGGCTGTTCTGCGCGTATGCACCCACCGCTGCTCACCCCGAGGAGGCGCGTGCCTTCTTCGACTTCCTGGCTGGGCAGCTGGAAGAGGTGCCAAACCGCGACACGCTGGCGGTGCTCGGAGACCTGAACGCAGTCCCGCGGAGGTCCGAGCGCTCGCCCTTTGTCGCGGGACGCGAGAACGCCAACACCGATGCGCTGGAGGACCTGCTTGACCGGCTGGACCTGGTGTCCGCGAACACCCAGTTCCGCAAGCCCCCTGCCCGCCTGGTCACCTTTGCGGGCTGCAAGAGAAGGCGGCGGAACGCACGCGGGCGGAATGCCACGAGGAGACTGACGCAACTCGATCATGCGCTGGTTCGCACTCACGAGCGCCGCCGCGTCACCAACTGCGACACCATGGCTCCGCTGGCTCTCCGGTCAGACCACCGACTCCTGATCTGCGACTTGCGGCTCCGCGACCAGCTCTACCGACCGCCAAAGCAGCGGCCACGGTGCTACTATCGTGCACTGTTGGACACCCGCGTGAAGCGTCAATTTGCGGGTGCCTTCGTCGGCTCTCTTGGAGACCAACGCGAGGCGGAGTATTCCGACATCAGCACCGCCGTTAGAGCCGCTGCAGAGCAGACGGTCCCGCTGATGCGGCCAGCGCAAAAATCGCTGCCTGTCTGGCAGAGCGACCCCACCATCAGGCAGGCGCGGCTCAACATCGAGCGACTCCGCAGAAACCGGAGGCCCACAGGCGAAGCTGAAGACGCATTTGAGCGCCTTCTTGACGAGCGGCAGCAGGCCGCTGTCGACGACGCCATTAGGTCCATCACTGCAGCCGGCCCCGACGTGGAGAGCCGGGCAGTGTGGACGGCCGTCCGGACTCTGACGGGGCGCAGAAAGCGCGTGGCGCTGAATCTGGCCGGCGACACTCCGGAGGAGCGCAGGAATGAATTGCGCGACTTCTTCGCCGGCATCGTGAACGCGCCCGCATCGCCGCTGCCCGCCAGCTTTGCGCTCCCACTGGACACGCCGCTCCCAGCTGAGGAGGACTTCTGCACCAGACCAGTCACCACGGAGGACGTTGTGCTGTTCGCTCGGAAAACATCAGGCGGCAAGGCGCTCGGCCCCGACGAAGTCCCGGTCGAAGCGCTGCGGCTCCGCTGTGTGGCCTCCCAGGTCACAGGCGTCATGAACCGCGTGCTCGCCGGCGCTCCTGCGCCCACCGAGTGGACCGTCGCGCACATCGTGCCAATCCCGAAGAAGGCAGGGACAACGCGGAAAGAAGACCACCGCGGGATCTCGCTGATGTCCTGCACCGCGAAGCTCTTCAACCGGCTGCTGCTCGATCGTCTCCAGTCAGTGCTGGACCCGTACCTGCGGTACGAGCAGAACGGATTCCGGCCGCAACGCGGTACAGTGACACAGATCCTCGCACTCCGCCGTGTCATCGAGGAGGCGCGCATCCGCCAGTCTACGCTGATCATTGTCTTCGTTGACTTCCGAAAGGCGTTTGACTCGGTGTTGAGAGCCGCTCTCCCCTTTGTCCTTCGAGCCTACCGGGTGCCCCAGCAGCTAATCGACGCTGTCATGGCGCTGTATTGCGATACTCGAGCTGCTGTGGTGACGGCGGACGGCCTGTCTGACCTGTTCGACACTTCGTCAGGAGTTCTGCAGGGAGACACCTTGGCGCCGTTACTCTTCGTGCTGCTCCTGGACTGGGTGCTTCGGACCGCACTCCCCTCGGCTAATGACGGCTTCCTGCTGCGCAGACGCATCGGTCGCCGCCACGGCGAAAAGCGCCTAAGCGTGCTTGGCTACGCCGACGACCTCGCCCTCCTGTCCTCGTCTGTTGGAGGCGCCCAGCGCCAGATCGACAGGTTGGTCGAGGTAGCATCGAGCGTCGGTCTGGTTGTCAACACGCTAAAGACCGAGGTGCTGACTGTGCCGGCCGACATCCCAGCAGACCTGACATGCCGCGGCGCAGACGGGCAGACGACCAGGCTCGCACGCTGCCAGCGGTTCACCTACCTCGGCGGTCTGGTGCCCCACGTGGAAGAAGACCTCCGGCGGCGCAGAGGACTTGCCTGGGCGGCCTTTCGTTCGATCCGAGCCGTCGTCCAGTCCGAAGCGCTGCCCGACCGCCAGAGGGCTTGGCTGTGGCAGGCGGTGGTCGAAACCGTCCTGCTCTACAACGCCGAGACGTGGACGCTGACGGCTACGCTGGAGCGGCAGCTGGACTCGGCGCACTCAGGGCTGCTCCGTGCGGCCTTTCGAGCTGACGAGAGCGTCGGGACCGAGGCCCTGTACAATCGGGCCAAGCTGCAGCGCCCGTCCACCATCCTGCGCCGACGGCGACTCCAACTGGCGGGCCACGTGATCCGGGCCGAGGGCTACTGCCCCAACCTGTTCAGGACGTCCTGCTGCTCACCTTGCAGGGCCCGTTCAGGCGGGGTCAGGCCCGAACCCGTCGATACGTGGACTGCCTGCTGTGCGACGCTGGGGCGCCCGACACTGCCAACGGAGCGGATTTCGTTCGCTCCCAGGCTCTGCGGCGCGCCATCTGACGCGCCCTGCTCTAACTGACTTTGCTTGCGGGGCCGCGTATTTTGTTGTTGTTGTTGTGCAGCAGCAGAACCTGTGGTATTCCCTGTTAGCACGCAAAGTGTGGATACCTACAATTGCTTTCTAGAAAACGTCTTTACTAAAAGAGGCCATTTTGAGACACCTGATGCGAGTAAGCCAGATAAAAAACTGTTCCCTGTCAAACTATCCTATGATCTCACTGTAATGAGAGTGGTCATGCAAGTTCACAAAGATGCGGAGGTTGATTTTAAAGATGACACTTGGTATAGGGAATTAGGATTCGAGAAGAAAGTTTATAAGGCAGAATCCGCGGCGCGGACTGTCACTCAAGCGACGGGGGCCGTTAGCATGGCCCGAGAAAGTGTACGCGGTTTGTTCTTAGCACCCAATATAGCAGACATTGTAAAGGGTTTGAATATTCTAATCAGAACTAATCTCAGTCTTGATTGGGTATTTAAGGGAAAGCGAACTAATATTTTGTACAACATCTCCAACTCTGTAGCTGGAGGACAGATGGTGGTAGAGAAACCCAATCCAGTGAAAAGAGTTGTATTGAGTAATAAGGAGATTCACGAGATTGTGCTACAGTTTGAGACTGAAGATGGGATGGGCGTTGATTTTAATGGGGAAGAGTTTGTATTGACGTTGATCATTGAGAGAATGTGAGAAAAATTACAATTGCCTTATAACTTCTGCAAAGTTATAGTAGCTGTCGTAGTCTTTTACATAGGTTACTCCATACTTATGAAACCAGTGTCTTTGGAGAGCTTGATTAATATTAGAGACATTGATATCAACGTCAGGCCAATATTTTCTCATGTACTCACTGCATTCTAGTTTACATCGGTACTTACTCTTGTAATTGGGTTCGTGCGCTTTGTAATAAGAACCTGGAGATACAACTGGAAACATTTTTATTCAGAATTTAATTTTTTTTCAAAGGTGAGGACCCTGCGCTGATAATTTAAAGTCTTAGGGAAGTGGTTTTGCCGCTTCGGATTGAATGTGGGGAGAAGAATGCAGATTATTTTCTGTTTGTTTCGAAGATGCTATGGGTGGATGTCAGTCTCAGTGAGCATAACAGGTGTCCTACTGTTATGCTCTGATTCTGTCAGGGATAATATGGATGGATTTAATGGGATTATGTTCGAAGTTTTCAGAGCAAGTGCGACCCCTCCCCTTTTTCAAGATTCTGTCGGGGATAATATGGATGGATTTAATGGGATTATGGAGGACGTTTTGTGAGCGAGTGCGACCCCCCTTTTTTCTGATTCTGTCAGGGATAATATGGATGGATTTAGGTGGATTATGGAGGAGGTGAAAAATTTTGTCCCAGAAGCCCCCTCATGCATTCTACTAATATCGATAAAAATCAGTAAAACTTTCGAATGTGAGCTTGCGCAAAAGCAATGTTTAGTGTCGAATATATCAGCATCAGCGCAGTCTTTTGTGGTGGCTGAGGTGTCATTTTAAAGCTGAGTCATGCATAAAAAGTAAATCGAAGCATTTTTTAAACCATACATCTGCTTTTAGGCTGCTACGATCGAAACAATTTCAGTCAACGGTAAGGCGATGTCTAATCAGTGTTGCTAAGCAATTTTAAATCAATTTATCTCAAAAAGTTACTAATTTAGTAAATAAATTAAAGCTTATTCAACGCCTAATAATTGCGTAAATATTTTGCTAGAAAGATGGCTGAAGCAGGTCAATTTTGTTAAAAGTTAAGACGATCGTTTTGAATGTCTTTCTGAATGTCTTTACTGATATTCAGAAATCAGTATATCCTGAGCAGGGATATACAGCTTTGTTTTCCCTACTCCACAAGATAAAAAATACGTCCCTGGACATCACACTCATTCGCAGACTATTCGACGCGCTTGTTACCCCCGTTATCACGTACGGCTGTGAGCTCTGGGGCCCTCTGGCTACCATTTCTGAAACAAAAGCTATTGATAACATTCAGCTGAAATTCTACAAGTATCTCCTCAATCTACCAAAATTTGCTAGCAACAGTGTGATATCATCAGAACTTGAGCTTACTCCAATCTCCCAACGAATCGCTAAAACCTATTTTACCTACTGGCTGAAGATTAGACACCAAAAACTTTGCCAAACGACACTAGAAATTTTCTACTCAAACACCAGCCAAAAAATCCATGGAAAACGAGTGTACTAAAGAAACTGGAAAGTATAGACTTAAAAGCACTAACTGAAGATAAACTTTCCCAAAGCTTTAATAACGAGAAATAGCTAGTGAAAAAGCAGCTCAAGATACACAGAGAAAGAGAACTTAGCCAAAAGCTAGAGAATCAGCAACATATTAGATTCTACAAAAACGCCTATCTCAACAAAAAAATCTGCAGGCCCGACCTTTCAGATTACTTTCCATGCACATTTAGAAACAAAAAATTCCTAAACAACCCTCCTAAAACTGAAATGCGAGATTACACCCAACATTTTTTCTCAAGAAGCATGTAGACTGTGTGGAGCGAGAAATGGTTCCGATATCCTACACTACTTGACCGAATGTCCACAAACTGAAGAGATCAGAAAAAAATACTACTGTCAATACCTCTTAAAATGACAAACAAATACACAAGATAGGATATGCTACAAATGAAAAAAGAGTCAGAAAAGAGCTCACTGGTGTAGCTAAAATATATGAAGTCATGAATAGCTAAAACAGTTATGCAAACCGAAACAGATGCATCAGCAGTGTAATAAATCCGCTTTTCAGTTGTTTATTCATTTACTGTCTTTTTTAATTTCCTATTTATTCGTCGTTAACCGTTAGACGTTAAGTTCGTTCGAAGTGTGTTTATGCTTGTTTTTCACGCTTTGAAATATCACGCGCTTTTAAAAATACTATATCTTTTTACAAAAATTGCCTATTATTGAGAACAATCCTTAATTATACTAGATATTTGTTATATTGACAAATAATATTTAACTACCTTTTCTGAATCGCATTTTAGAAGAATCGTTTTGCATTAAGGTCATATATATACAACATCGATTTTCTATTTTTCCCTGCTTAGAATCTTGTTGTTCCGTCGTTAGTCGTTAATCGGCTGAAAAAAACCGTAAAAAAATATTCCAGACGCTCTTTCAAATACCTTACTTAATACAAATATCGTAACTCGTTTTTGTAAAAATTTAACCTTTTGAATAAATACTAAATACATCAGATTATACTGGCATAACAGGCTCCTTAAGCCTGAGCCAAATTTACTACTACTTTACTTTACTTTACTTTACTGATGGGGGCGCCGATGATAATTAGGGAAACCCTCATGGCCTCACATTGTGGTATTGGTTAACTTCCCTCTTAAGAAGATCCCAGTGATGTTAGGCCTACCAAAGTTAATGTAGGGCTTGTTTCTATCTTAGGCCTATCGAAATATTACTAATGCCATCAAGATGACAGCTCTGTTCTCTTTAAAATATGCAATATAACTTTAGTCTTTCGACTCTGGCTGATATGTACATTGGCAGAAATAATTCAAATATAGAGCAAATACAAATAATAGACATTAGGCCTAATTTCACTAAATAAAACAAACATGCCGATGCCTTTGCCTTTAGTTAGTCAAATTTATCATATTTCAAGGTTTAAATATTCTAGATTGGTCAAGTTGTCATCATCAACTTGTATACAATTTTGACTATATCTATTTCATGTATACAGATATTACTAGGCCTATAGTAGTGTATATAGGCTACTTATGTATTTATCTACTAGTACTATATGTATTGTATTTCAATGAGTGGTTCACTCTACTATGAGTAGGCCTAGTGCACAATGTTTTCCTAGAATTTCATTGTCATAGTCATTGTCTATACGACTATAGTAATGCTATAGATGCAAGCTTTTATGAGATATAAAATTATAAGTAATTATTACCAGATGAATTGAGTATGATATTTATTGTATTTTTATAATTTTATAATTTTTACTTTTATTGAGCTTTTTGTATAATGAATTTATATAAATAACATTTATATATAACATTAGAATTTAACATTATCAATTTCAGTAGTGAGAGTAGCACCTCCAGGGAACAAAGCCTGCGATGACTAGGCTCTCTCACTGGGGTCTTAGGTTATAGCAAGGCCTTTGTTTAGCTTTTTCATTCTCATTCCTTTCTTGATTTGGCTCTAATGCAGTTATCTATCTTAGTTGGCTCAGTTCTTTCATTGTCTATTGATTCATCCTCTATTTCTCCTTCATGCTGTTCAATTTTGTCTTTATCTCGCTCAATTTCTTTGGCTTTCTATTGAATTCTTTCTTCCTCTGAACTATTGTCTAATTATATTAGTTCTAAAAGCTCTTTTCTTTTCTTTGGTTTCTTTTGTTGCTGTTGCCTTCTTTTTCTATTTGGCTCTTTCTTTTTCTGGTTCTCCTTTTGCTTTCCCTTATTTGTAGGTTCCATTTCTTTATTTGGTTTGTTGGGAAGTCTATTTGCAAGTTAGGCACTGGAGTGAAATTATAAGACTAGCATCTTCTTGCCACTTCTCACTCTGTCTATTTCCTATTGTACTTGAAGAATTGTCAATCAGAGATTCTCACAAGAACTCTAATGCGGCTCTTTTCTTGCTCTTCTTTGAAATACTCTTGAGTCTTTGTACTCTTCATTGTCTTCTACTTCTTCTCTAATTGGATCAGTCTGGCACCTTTGATGCTTGCAGCTTGAGATATTGGTCTGACTTCAGTTTACTGTAACAGTAGGAGGTATTGAACTGGACCTGTCTCAGCTTTGGTGCACTGTTCTGCCTTAGTCTCCTGATTATCTTCAAATCTCTGTGGGTCGTCTTGATAATCCATATGCATTGGTGTGTTTAGCACCACTTCGGTATTCAATATACCGAACTGGCTCCAATTCTAAGCAGGCTCCAATGCCGTCACAACTCGCGTCTGTGTCTGTGAAATTCTGAATTCCTTTCTTAGTTATCTGGATCAGTGCCAATGGAAAAATAAAAAGCTGCATAGCCATAAGATTTTAACTAAGAATCAAAACACCAATTTTGCAGGCATCTGAACCGCCCCCAGCTACTGCAGCCCCATCACAGGCTGCCACAGCTTCAGTTGGATCTGCAAACCCTAACAATGCCGCTGAGGAGGAGATGACGTCATCCTACCCCCCATGGCGCATCTATGCCAGGCGCAGTCATATTCTACCATCGGACGGTCCCCGCTACTCCGCAATGCGCAGTGAACTGGAATTGCCAGCCCTGCCTGATATGGTGTTCGACCGCAACTGTCTCCGGCTTGAGCACATCGAATCCGGCTGCTCATTAGAGTTCAACGCTCTCGATGCTTTGCGCCGAGTTGATGCTCATTCTAGCAGCCTGAAACTGGCTGTGTCCGAGCAGTGGCTGAGCACCCGGCTTGAATATGCTCAAGAATCTGCTAAGCCATACGATTGGACGTTTGCCAGCGATTATTCCGGCACCCTGCTGGGCTCCGGCTGGAAGGAGGAGCCAGCGGCTGCCGGCGATGCCATCAATCTGGAGCGGCTGCGTAGGCGGGATCGAATTCTGTTCTACTGCGAGACCCAGCTGTACGAGGATGAGCTGGGCGACAGCGGCACAGCTCAGATGTGCCTGCGCTTCAGAGCGATGCCCCAATGCTTTCTGCTGTTGTTGAGATACTTTCTGCGTGCTGACGGTACTGTTGCTAGGTGAGAGTTGCTTGCTTGTCATTAGTTTAGTATGCTAATGAGGTGCTCAGGTAGCTAATGAGGTATTCAAGTAGCTAATGAGGTATTCAGGTAGCTAATGAGGTATTCAAGGTAGCTAATGAGGTATTCAAGGTAGCTAATGGGGTATTCAAGGTAGCTAATGGGGTATTCAAGGTAGCTAATGAGGTACTCAGGTAGCTAATGAGGTATTCAAGGTAGCTAATGGGGTATTCAAGGTAGCTAATGAGGTACTCAGATAGCTAATGAGGTACTCAGGTAGCTAATGAGGTGCTCAGGTAGCTAATGAGGTATTCAAGGTAGCTAATGAGGTATTCGTGTAGCTAATGAGGTATTCGGGTAGCTAATGAGGTATTCGGGTAGCTAATGAGGTACTCAGGTAGCTAATGAGGTACTCAGGTAGCTAATAAGGTATTCAGGTAGCTAATAAGGTTTTTAGGTAGATAATAAGGTATTCAGGTAGCTAATTGGGTATTCAGGTAGCTAATGGGGTATTTAGGTAGTTAATGAGGTATTTAGGTAGCTAATGGGGTACTCAGATAGCTAATTAGGTATTCTAGTAGCTAATTAGGTATTCGGGTAGCTAATGAGGTACTCAGGTAGCTTATGAGGTACTCAGGTAGCTAATGAGGTATTCAGGTAGCCAATGAGGTATTCAGGTAGCCAATGAGGTATTCAGGTAGCTAATAAGGTTTTTAGGTAGCTAATAAGGTATTCAGGTAGCTAATAAGGTTTTTAGGTAGATAATAAGGTATTCAGGTA
This sequence comes from Macrostomum lignano, assembly GCA_002269645.1. Lineage (NCBI taxonomy): Eukaryota > Metazoa > Platyhelminthes > Macrostomidae > Macrostomum > Macrostomum lignano. The sequence continues at coordinate 143,397 of NIVC01001340.1, read as the reverse complement.
GCTAATTGGGTATTCAGGTAGCTAATGGGGTATTTAGGTAGCTAATGAGGTATTTAGGTAGCTAATGGGGTACTCAGATAGCTAATTAGGTATTCTAGTAGCTAATTAGGTATTCGGGTAGCTAATGAGGTACTCAGGTAGCTAATGAGGTACTCAGGTAGCTAATGAGGTATTCAGGTAGCCAATGAGGTATTCAGGTAGCTAATAAGGTTTTTAGGTAGCTAATAAGGTATTCAGGTAGCTAATAAGGTTTTTAGGTAGCTAATAAGGTATTCAGGTAGCTAATTGGGTATTCAGGTAGCTAATGGGGTATTTAGGTAGCTAATGAGGTATTTAGGTAGCTAATGAGGTATTTAGGTAGCTAATGGGGTACTCAGATAGCTAATTAGGTATTCTAGTAGCTAATTAGGTATTCTGGTAGCTAATGAGGTATTCAGGTAGCTAATGAGCTACTCAGGTAGCTAATGGGGTATTCTGGTAGCTAATGGGTTATTCAGGTAGCTAATGAAGTATCCAGGTAGCTAAGGAGGTATTCTGGTAGCTAATGAGGTATTTAGGTAGCTAATGGGTATTCAGGTAGCTAATGAGGTATTCAGGTAGCTAATGAGGTATTTAGGTAGCTAATGGGGTACTCAGATAGCTAATGAGGTATTCAGGTAGCTAATGAGGTATTTAGGTAGCTAATGGGTATTCAGGTAGCTAATGAGGTATTCAGGTAGCTAATGAGTTATTCAGATACAAAAGTGGTAATGCGACACTCACAAAAGCGGCTTCTACAAACCAGGTGCTGGGACACCCGCCTCTACTGGGAGTCGGGCTGGACTCACCTGTTGCGGGAGGTGAAGCGATTCGAGTCAGGCTGGGACAGACTGGCCAAGCTGCCAGCCGCTGTGCTGACTGACGCCTCCGCATTGCAGGAGCACCTGACCTTGATTGACTCTCGGCTGGATCGGTTGGTGTTTGGCTCCACAAATTGATTTGTTTTAATCAGTAGTATGTATCGTGCATCAATGCATTCATTGTTTGTGTGAATTCATTTTTTCAACTTTTGTATTACAAAATTTCTTTTTGGCACCTGGCTGTGCCAATGCTTGTAGTAGTACGAGTTGTAACTGATAAGTGAGTTTTTAATGTGTATGTGAATGCTTATTTCATAGTTGAATAATATATTGCTCTGGCATTCGTTAATGAATAAATCTTGCTATATTTTCTGTAAAAAGAACGGATTCGTGAGAAATGACTGTTTTTTTTATTCAATAAATCTTTACAAAACTTGCTCATTTAATTAAGTAACTCAATCAATGGTTTCTGTGTGAATCTGGGGTGTCTGAATGAATCTGGGGTGTCTGGGTGAATCTGGAGTGTCTGAGTGAATCTGGGGTGTCTGGGTGAATCTGGGGTGTGTGGGTGAATCTGGGAAACGCAGATTGTGTCTTGAGGATTCATTTTTTACAAAAGTTCTCGTGCACTCATAGTTTCATGATTTAACTGCACTACTGCCAGTAGCTCAATTCTTTTTTAGACGTAAATTTTACGAAAACAAATTCGCTTTAAATAAATGTAAAGTTCGCACAAGTTGCACACAAAATGAATAATTAAGAATGGGCAGAAGGAACCTAAGTCGCCTTGTCTACGACTATTCAAATCTTGATTGCGTGTTGGTGACTGCAAACCCAAGGAGATTTGTCTGAATTTGGCCGATTAGCTTTGGTATCGGATACAAACCGGTTTGAGCTAACTGGGTGCTCAAGTCTCAAGTTAGGTCAAGAATCATCTTGTCTGCAGGCAGCACATCTATCACCACCGCTCGTATGACGAACCCTTAATTTCGTCGTTCTTTACTTAGTGACGTTCAGCTTTCGAGCAAACAAAGATTACTCATCCATCTGCCTGTGCTGAGAGCTTCTTGTGCCGTTTTCTTGTTTACGCTTCTCTTCCAGTGTACACAACTTCTGGGAATTAATCCTAAACTGCTTCACAAGGTTTTTTGAAATTGTTCCTGTTGAATGTACTTATGAAGTCTGCGATACAGGCATTGAGCATAATATTCCAGTCTGTGAAGTCTGGAACTTCTGACGGACTAGATATGTACTGAAAATCTGGTAGAACTGCAGTGTCTACTGAGTGATCTGGTAGAGCTGCAGTGTCTACTGAGTGATCTGGTATAGCTGCAGTGTCTACTGAGTGATCTGGTAGAGCTGCAGTGTCTACTGAGTGATTTGGTAGAACTCCAGTGTCTACTGATGATCTAATTGTAGAACTCTAGGTTCTACTGATGATCTTGTAGAATTCCAGTGTCTACTGATGATCTTGTAGAACTCCAGTGTCTACTGATTGATCTGGTAGAACTCCAGTGTCTACTGATTGATCTTGTAGAACTCCAGTGTCTACTGATTGATCTGGTAGAACTGCATTGTCTACTGATTGATCTGGTAGAACTTCAATGTCTACTGATTGATCTTGTAGAACTCCAGTGTCTACTGATTGATCTGGTAAAACTGCATTGTCTACTGATTGATCTGGTAGAACTTCAATGTCTACTGATTGATCTTGTAGAACTCCAGTGTCTACTGAATGATCTGGTAGAACTGCAATGTCTACTGAATGATCTGGTAGAACTGCAATGTCTACTGAATGATCTGGTAGAACTGCAGTGTCTACTGAGTGATCTTGTAGAACTGCAATGTCTACTGAATGATTTGGTAGAACTCCAGGTTCTACTGATTGATCTGGTAGAACTCCAGGTTCTACTGATTGATCTGGTAGAACTCCAGTGTCTACTGATGATCTTGTAGAACTCTAGGCTTTACATACTGATGATCTTGTAGAACTCTAGGCTTTACATACTGATGATCTTGTAGAACTCTAGGCTTTACATACTGATGATCTTGTAGAACTCTAGGCTTTACATACTGATGATCTTGTAGAACTCTAGGCTTTACATACTGATGATCTTGTAGAACTCCAGTGTCTACTGATTGATCTGGTAGAACTGCATTGTCTACTGATTGATCTGGTAGAACTTCAATGTCTACTGATTGATCTTGTAGAACTCCAGTGTCTACTGATTGATCTGGTAGAACTCCAGTGTCTACTTAATGATCTGGTAGACCTCCTTATATCTACCAAATGATCTGGTAGACCTCTTTATCTCTACCATATGATCTAGTGGACCTACAATATCCGTACTAGATGATCTGGGGACCCTCCAATATCTAGTAATTGATTTGGTAGACCTTATATCTACTAAATATTCTGCTATGTCTGCTATCTGTAAAAACTGATGTATCTAATAAACCTCTTATATCTCTACTAAATGCAGTGAGGCAACAATTACACTGTTGACTGAAGGCAGCAAACAATTTTAACAGCTTCACTGCAAGGATTTGAGAAGTGCAATTCACAGTTTTTTGTGCAATTTTATAGCAGCCACTCTGTCGCACTGGAATGTATTTGAATAACTATAGTTGCAGAAAAATACACAGCCGAATTGAAGTGCGTGGCCTTCCCTAAGCTGAGGATCTCTTGGCGATTCCCCTCTAGGAGCAGAAACTATACGGGACAATGGGTAGGAGCGCTGTGCAAACAAATGCATCCCTCGTCTTTCTCGAGAACTTCTATAATAAAACATTGTAAGGGCGGCAATTGGTGAGCTAAGCAGGTGGCGGGACGGGTACGGATGAGTGAACTGCCCCTAACAGTGAAGGGAGAGTGAGTCCTGGTGTAGTAACTGGAAGCGTGAGCGAGGACTGAGTGGGAATTAAGGGAAGGGGGGCGAAATTTTTTAGATATGCGATAAATATTTTAGTTAAAAATATTTTTCTGAAGCCAATATACTCGTATGCAAAATATGCGATATGACTGTGGACTATTGCAAGTACAGCAGGGAGATCTGGCCAGAGGTGAAGATACGAGAAAAACTACTCTTCGTAGAGACTGGTTTGATTGGTTCGTACGTGCAAATTTGAATGAAATACGAGCGTAATTGTGAGCGAGTCGGGAATGACGGTAGACAGTGAGTAAGGGTGAGTCAGGAATGATGGCAGACAGTGAGTCAGGAATGATGATAGACAGTAGGAATGATGGCAGACAGTGAGTCAGGAATGATAGTAGACAGTGTGTCAGGAATGATGGCAGACAGTGAGTCAGGAATGATGATAGACAGTAGGAATGATGGCAGACAGTGAGTCAGGAATGATAGTAGACAGTGTGTCAGGAATGATGGTAGACAGTGTGTCAGGAATGATGGTAGACAGTGTGTCAGGAATGATGGCAGACAGTGAGTCAGGAATGATGGCAGACAGTGAGTCAGGAATGATGGTAGACAGTGAGTCAGGAATGATGGCAGACAGTGAGTCAGGAATGATGGTAGACAGTGAGTCAGGAATGATGGTAGACAGTGAGTCAAGAATGATGGTGGACAGTGAGTCAGGAATGATGGTAGACTCTGAGTCAGGAATGATGGCAGACAGTGAGTCAGGAATGATGGTAGACAGTGAGTCAGGAATGATGGTAGACAGTGAGTCAGGAATGATGGTGGACAGTGTGTCAGGAATGATGGTAGACTCTGAGTCAGGAATGATGGTAGACAGTGTGTCAGGAATGATGGTAGACAGTGAGTCAGGAATGATGGTAGACAGTGAGTCAGGAATGATGGCAGACAGTGAGTCAGGAATGATGGCAGACAGTGAGTCAGGAATGATGGTAGACAGTGTGTCAGGAATGATGGCAGACAGTGAGTCAGGAATTATGGTAGACAGTGAGTCAGGAATGATGGCAGACAGTGAGTCAGGAATGATGGTAGACAGTGAGTCAGGAATGATGGTAGACAGTGAGTCAGGAATGATGGCAGACAGTGAGTCAGGAATGATGGCAGACAGTGAGTCAGGAATTATGGTAGACAGTGTGTCAGGAATGATGGCAGACAGTGAGTCAGGAATTATGGTAGACAGTGAGTCAGGAATGATGACAGACAGTGAGTCAGGAATGATGGTGGACAGTGTGTCAGGAATGATGGCAGACAATGAGTCAAGAATGATGGTAGACAGTGAGTCAGGAATGATGACAGACAGTGAGTCAGGAATGATGGTGGACAGTGTGTCAGGAATGATTGCAGACAGTGAGTCAGGAATGATGGTAGACAGTGAGTCAGGAATGATGGCAGACAGTGAGTCAGGAATGATGGTAGACAGTGAGTCAAGAATGATGGTAGACAGTGAGTCAGGAATGATGGTAGACAGTGAGTCAGGAATGATGGTAAACCGGAGACTCCAGTTGCCAAGCTACACTCTCATTGGCCAGTTGTCCCGAATCGGCCCCAACGAACCATTATTGGCTGGGAGTGAGAGGAGTGGGCAGTTGGCGTCCCCAAATTTCCCATAAATGGCGCAACCAAGTTTTGCATTGCGATATCCCATTGTCAGAAGTTGTTTAATTTGGCAAGAATGCAAATTGCAATTGTATTGGTGCAAACAGCAATCGATGCCCATCTCAAACAGAGTCCTTGAGGCCGTGGCGTGAACTGCAGGTAAGCCTAATTCAGACAGTTGCTCAAACACTGTCACTGCTCTGTTTTCTGTCACTCATTAGTTGTCAGGCGGAACTGGTGGACGTATTTGAGAGTGCTGCTGTATGTTGATTGGAATTGCTTCGCTATTATTGACTGTCAGCAATTCAGACCTGCGTGCTTCAGTTACCTGTTAGAAGTGCTTGCGCAAATGGCATTGCTATTTACATGTACTTCAGGGCTCTACCTGTTAATCTGGTAGACTAACCCAAGCTCTACCTGTTAATCCGCTAGACTAACCCAAGCTCTACCTGTTAATCCGCTAGACTAACCCAAGCTCTACCTGTTAATTCGGTAAGACTAACTCAAGCTCTACTTTTTATAATCCAATAGACTAACTCAAAGTCTACCTTTAATCCAGTAGACTCACTCAAGCTCTATACTTGTTAATCCATTAGACTAACCCAAACTCTACCTGTTAAAATCCGCTAAACTAACTTAAAGTCTACCTGTTATAATCCGCTAGACAAACTCAAGCCCTACCTGTTTTTAATCCTGTTATTCTCTGTTAAACTGTTAATCTCTATCTGGTAAATTGCCCGCCTTTTGATCTGGTAGATTTCTCTAAGTTCTACTTCAATCTGGTCGATTAGTCGAAGTATAGTGTTATTTCACCGAGAATTAATATTCATTGTTGTACTTTTAAATCGCAACAAGTTCTACACAGGCGTGTCGGACACAACCAACTGATTATTGAAATTGTTCAGCACTAAATCCGAACAAACTTTCTTGTCAGTCAAGCCTGACTGACTGACCGGTGACTGACAAGCAGGTCTGGAATTCTTATCTGTCAACCCTGTCTGTCTGTCTGTCTGTCTGTCTGTCTGCACAACCTGTCTTCTCCGCCTCTTCCCCCTCTCTCAGAAGTGCCCGGGCGGCTCTTGCTGACGACAGGATGAAGAGGCCAAGAGAGAGTAATAGAAAGAGAGGCTGGGAGGAGAAAGCAAACCGACTGGACCCCTGCCGCGCTGCTAGGGGATTAAGGATCGCTTCTGTCGCTGCGGCTTTTTCTGCTCCCTTTTCCGGAGCTCGCTGCTCTCGCTGAGCTGCCGTTATCTCTGTCTCAGATTTCTTCTAGGGGGGGGGGAGGGCCAGTTTCTGCAACACCGGAAGCAGCGGCAGCAGCAGTCTCGCAGGAGGGTGTTGACAGTCCCGAATACAGTCTATTTGGACTTTGCTTGCACAGGGCCGATCGGGCTGAGCTGATGCAGGCGGATGCCCAGAATCCTGCAGACACGCACAGCTGAACTGCCTGGTACTTTAATGGTCCCAGCCTGTGCACTGCACTGCAAGAATGGGAGAATAACTCGATAATTTATTTAACACCGCGGAACAACCCGCTTCGTTCCGGACCGACACCGACATCTACGCTGAGGTGCAGCGGGGACCAATTGCTGTCACCCCAGTGCTGCTGGTACAGGGATCTCCATCAGCCTGCATCTGCTCTCCCTCATCTCTTCACGTTTGCAATTACGAGCGCATGTTTAGGCTACTAGTTTTCAATAAAAATACAATGCACTTTTTGGTTTGAGCTCCTCCCATTCAAGGCCAGGGGGAGTCCCGGGAGAATTGAAACTTGGTGGACGTGGGGCTCAAAGCGGTGCCTCAGCTCCTCTGTCACTATTGATCAGCTGGCCAAGTCAGGGCAGAGCTTCAACACGTAGAGACTGCATCGCATCCTCATAGCTTAGATGAAGGATTAGGTTGAAGCTGCGATCTTGGCTTGATTTAGGCGCTTGAGCCACCTAAGAAATGTTTTTTTTTAAATCGATTTTGTCATTTTGCACTAAAGGAAGATGAGGGAATCAATGAAATGCCGGAGCGATGGGATCAAAATTTTGGAGCAAAGTTGCGTTGCTTAGTTGTTAAAGAGGGGAAGATGATGTTGACGGATTGAACAATTGAGGGAGCACCGGAGCCGTAGCCTTGCGGCCCAGGCTCGATTCCAAGTGCAGTCGCGATTAACGCCCTTGAGGCCCAACCCCCAAGGCACAGTGAAGTGTACAACATGCCTAACGATATTTACAGTTAGGGCCGCTGTACACTCCTGTGTGAGTGTGTGCCTGCGTACGTATCCGCGCGCTTGTGTGCCTGCTCAGGGGAGTCGGCGGAATGGGCAGTAATGCCTCTCGCCGGTTGTGTGACAATGTTGCTTAAAGTGCGCCAAGGTGCGCACAGCCCCTGCCTCTAAAAAAATAAAAAATTGCTGGACACTAGACCTCCCTCCACATTCGGTCTCTGAGTAGGCGGGGGCAGTGGACCTCCCTCCACATTCGGTCTCTGAGTAGGCGGGGGCAGTGGACCTCCCTCCACATTCGGTCTCTGAGTAGGCGGGGGCAGTGGACCTCCCTCCACATTCGGTCTCTGAGTAGGCGGGGGCAGTGGACCTCCCTCCACATTCGGTCTCTGAGTAGGCGGGGGCAGTGGACCTCCCTCCACATTCGGTCTCTGAGTAGGCGGGGGCAGTGGACCTCCCTCCACATTCGGTCTCTGAGTAGGCGGGGGCAGTGGACCTCCCTCCACATTCCGTCTCTGAGTAGGCGGGGGCAGTGGACCTCCCTCCACATTCGGTCTCTGAGTAGGCGGGGGCAGTGGACCTCCCTCCACATTCCGTCTCTGAGTAGGCGGGGCAGTGGACCTCCCTCCACATTCGGTCTCTGAGTAGGCGGGGGCAGTGGACCTCCCTCCACATTCCGTCTCTGAGTAGGCGGGGGCAGTGGACCTCCCTTCACATTTGGGCTCTGAGTAGGGCGGGGGCAGTGGACCTCCCTTCACATTCGAGCTCTGAGTAGGGCGGGGACTTCCCTGCATAGAAGCTTGTCCAAAATACCTTCGACAAAACCTTCTCAAAGAAAGTTCATTTTGCACTTTCAGCACAATGCAGCATCAGCATCATCACCATCAGTCTGTTTGGCCGCCGCCGCCGCCACCGCCGCCGCCGCCACCACCCACGATGGCTGAACTGCGGCGATGCCAGCAGCGAAGGCAGTCGTGCAGAGACGCCAGTCGCGACCGAGACTTCAGGGTGGACCGGGAGCGCGCGCAGGCGGTCGCCAGCCAAACTTTGCCAGCACCGGCTTCAAGCTCTGGCGGCGCGGTTGTAAGCGGCGTGGATAACTCTGTTGGGGTCTTCCCGGGTGTCGGTTGCGGGGTACAGCTGCTGGAGAAGCCCGGCTGAGCTGCTCCTCATGTTTCCCTGCCCTCCCAAACCCAGCCTCGGGCCTCAAACTGGCTGCTCCCCCACCCTATCAACACTTCAGTCAGCCTCAGCTGGGATTTCAGCGGTCGCTTAGTCACGTTTTTCAGTCCGGTGTCAGTTCGGTTTGGGTAGCGGCCAAGAAGTTTTAAAACTCTGCGTCTGGAGTGGAAATCCAAACAATAAAAAAGTCTACTTAGCTGTTTTAGCCCTTGAGTCTGGAAATCTTGTTGTTCTCGTATTAGGTATTGTAAAATATGGGTTCTGTAGTCTGGATTCTATAAACTATAGGATTCTATAAACTACAGGATTATGTAATCTGCAGGATTCTGTAATCTGGAGGATTCCGTAATCAGATAAGATTATGTAATCTGCAGGATTCTGTAATCTGCAGGATTCTGTAATCTGCAGGATTCTGTAATTTACGGGATTCTGAAAGCTGAAGGATGCCGTAATCTGCAGGATTCTGTAATCTGAAGGATTCTGTAATCTGCAGGATTCTGTAATCTGAAGGATTCTGTAATCTTAAGGATGCTGTAATCTGAAGGATTCTGTAATCTGAAGGATTCTGTAATCTTAAGGATGCTGTAATCTGAAGGATTATGTAATCTGAAGGATTCTGTAATCTTAAGGATGCTGTAATCTGAAGGATTATGTAATCTGCAGGATTCAGTAATCTGGATTCCGTAAATACAAATATATACGACGTAATTTGGATCTGTAAAATCAAATAAATAATCTTTAATCCGTAATTTCAATTCTGTAACTCAAGATATTTTTGCTAACCAGAAAGCTAAATCCGTAAGATGAAATGCAAGACTTTTTACTAACCAAGTTTTTCGTGAAAATTTCCGAACTCCACGATCCCAGAAAGAGCTGGCGATCGGAGACAGACACGTGGCACGGGTGTCCAGTTTCAGCTTCCAACCGGCCACCGCCGGGCCGCCCGTCTTCTTCCCTTTCTTAGAAATGGCAAACACAAATAAGGTTGTCAGAAAAAGCGAGAGGCACCGAAGGAAAAGCAGACACTGGACTGGGGCACCAGGCGGCTGCGGTGGTGGCAGCTGGGCGATGGCCTGTCAGGGCAACTGTTCTCCACTCGTCTGCCGCGCCAAGTAGCTCCGCCCGCCTGCCGCCCCGCTGCGGCAGCTATCACTTCGCGGACACGTCAGTCCTGACCGCCCCGCCCCCACCGCCGTCGCCACCAGCAGCTTCCAGCCTCCTTTCCCCATCTGCTCTAGGTGTGAAGGCGGTGGTACCACGATCCTCTGCTTATTGTAAAGCAATTGGAACTAATTTTTTTGGTAATGGAGAGTTTCTTGTTGCGTAATACCAACTGACAAATGCACGCTCAAAGTGACTGTCAGAATCAAGGATTCTATTCAGATTTTCTGCAATGAAAATAGCAAGGAGCTGTTGGGGAAGTGACTTTCAGTTATATCTTATTTGATCTCTAGCTTAAATTTGAGTCTCTCAGGTTGTGAATTCAATTGGTTTGGCTTTCATATTGGTTTGTGTTCTATATTGGTTTGTGTTCCATATTGGTTTGGGTTCCATATTGGTTTGGGTTTCATATTGGTTTGTGTTCCATATTGGTTTGTGTTCCAGGTAACTTGGGTTCCAGGTAACTTGGGTTCCAGGTAACTTGGGTTCCAGGTAACTTGGGTTCCAGGTAACTTGGGTTCCAGGTAACTTGGGTTCCAGGTAACTTGGGTTCCAGGTAACTTGGGTTCCAGGTAACTTGGGTTCCAGGTAACTTGGGTTCCAGGTAACTTGGGTTCCAGGTAACTTGGGTTCAAACTCCTGACTAAGGTGCAGATCAGTTCAAATCTCATCAACACAATCTACAAAAATTCCAAGAATCAGCAACTCCCGGTTCCCCCGCCGCAGGCTCTGATCATCTGCAACCGCGGCAGCGGCAGCGGCCTGCAATCAGCCGCCAACGCCGACAGTCTCGCTGCCGCTCTGACTGACGGCGACGACGATGGCGCCGATGACGACGGCTGCACGACCGAGGACTGCGCCGAGGCAAAGCGGGCAGCCGCGTGTCCGCATCGACTGCAGCCGCCGCCACCGCCACCGCCACCTCAACAGCAGCAGCATCAGCAACATCATCATCAGCAGCAGCAGCAGCGACAGCCTCATCCGCAGCGCCGCCGCCGCTGCCGCCTGCTGGTGGTGAGTTTCGGCCTCTGCAGCCTCTCCTTGACTCTGCTGGCCATTGGCTGCGTGCTGCTTAGCCTGCACTTCTACGGCACCGCCGGCACCTCCAGTTCCGCTGTCGGGCACGTCGAAGCCGAGGCTCGACTGCCGCTGCCGACGCGACCGACAAGCTCTCTGTCGAGCCCGTCGGCACCTTCACAGTCCTCGAGGTTTTTGAGAGCGACCAGCGCTCCGGCATCTCTGCCGGACCCCTGTCGCGATTTTCACGACTTCGCCTGTCGGGACGCCGCTTTGGCGCCCGGCGGCTTGGCGCTGGTAGCTGTCGCGCCGTCGCCGCTGTCCACCTACGACCTGTTCGCCTCCGTCATAGCGGAGCTGCGGGCTGCCGTGCAGCGCTCCAACCAGCTGAGCGGCCACACGCGGGCGGCGATGCTCAGCCGGCTGGACTCGATCCGCCTGCGGCTGGTGGCCTCGGCGGCTCCGGCAGACATCCGGCTGATGCCGACGCAGAATGGCAGCAGGGGTCTCGACGCCGACGGTCGCAGCGTTCTGCTGGCCCCGAGCAAAGTTGTGCCGCTGAGCGAGCACGATTCGAGCGGCCTGGCGACGGCTGGCGCACTGCTGGCCGAGGCCGCCTTCGCCACGGTGGGCCCGCGGCAGCGGCTCCGCCTGTACTCCACCGAGAGCGAGCAGCGACTCGCCGCCGCCTTCCGCTGCTTCGCCAGCCGCCTGCCGCCGGGCAGCTCCTCCGGCGAGGTGGCCGCCCTGGTTGCCAAGCGGACCGGCCTGTCGGCGGCGGCGGCGGCCGCGGTTGCTCGACTGCGAAATCCGCCATTGTGGCCGAGCTTCTTCGTGGACTGGGCGCGGCTTCAGTGCCGCCTTCCCGACGACGGCGCAGCCGGCAGACGGCGGCTGCTGGTGAACGCGGCCGTTGCTGAGATGCCGCAGTTTGCTGGGGCTTTCGGCTGCGACCGGATCCCGACGACGGAGCTGTGCGAGTTTCCCTAGCAACGAGACTTACTTGGCAGCAAGATTTCCCTATAAAAATTGTCCCTGGCAATAATAATTCCCTAGCGACGAGTTTTCTATAGTAAGAATGTTTCCGTAGCAACGGGATTTCCCTAGTAAAAATAGTTCCCTAACAACGATACTTCCCTACTAACAATGCTATCCTAGCAACCAGACTTCCCTAGTAACAATGTTACCCTAGCAACGGGATTTCCCTAGTAAGAACGTTGCCCTAGCAACGGGATTTCCCTAGTAAGAACGTTACCCTAGCAACGGGATTTCCCTAGTAAGAACGTTGCCCTAGCAACGGGATTTCCCTAGTAAGAACGTTACCCTAGCAACGGGATTTCCCTATTAAGAATTTTACCCTAGCAACGAGATTTCCTTAGTAACAATGTTTCCCCAGCTACCAGATAACCAGATTTAGATCCATATCTAATAGATTCAGAACCATATCTAATAGATTTAGATCCATATCTAATAGATTCAGAACCATATCTAATAGATTTAGATCCATATCTAATAGATTCAGAACCATATCTAATAGATTTAGATCCATATCTAATAGATTCAGATCCATATCTAATAGATATAGATCCATATCTAATAGATTCAGATCCATATCTAATAGATTCAGATCCATATCTAATAGATTCAGATCCATATTTAATAGATTTAGATCCATATCTAATAGATTTAGATCCATATCTAATAGATTCAGATCCATATCTAATAGATTTAGATCCATATCTAATAGATTCAGATCCATACCTAAAAGACAAATATTCAAATACCTACCTTGGTGCACTTTGACTAAAACTTTTGCTTCATAAATCTAAATAAACAATCCATATTTTCACCTGCCCAAGCACATGTGTACCGTCACAGGTTGTCTCAGTTCCCAGATCAGCATTCATTCCAGTGCTTGTTGCGCTTTTGTGTCGAAATTTTCAACTACGAACAGTCATCGATCTGTCTGGCACCACAAGCTAAAGCCAAGCATAAATATCAAGTTCTGTGATTTTACTGTCATTAATCTCAATGAGATTCGCATTTTTTCTGTTCATTTTTTGTGTACACATGTATGTAGGATTGAAATTTGGGTTTGGGCATTTTGGGATCAGGGATTTCTAAAGTGTTTTGGGATCAGGGATTTCTAAAGTGTTTTGGGATCAGGGATTTCTAAAGTGTTTTGGGATCAGGGATTTCTAAAGTGTTTTGGGATCAGGGATTTCTAAAGTGTTTTGGGATCAGGGATTTCTAAAGTGTTTTGGGATCAGGGATTTCTAAAGTGTTTTGGGATCAGGGATTTCTAAAGTGTTTTGGGATCAAGGATTTCTAAAGTGTTTTGGGATCAGGGATTTCTAAAGTGTTTTCGGATCAGGGATTTCTAAAGTGTTTTGGAATCAGGGATTTCTAAAGTGTTTTGGAATCAGGGATTTCTAAAGTGTTTTGGAATCAGGGATTTCTAAAGTGTTTTGGGATCAGGGATTTCTAAAGTGTTTTGGAATCAGGGATTTCTAAAGTGTTTTCGGATCAGGGATTTCTGAAGTCTGGGATCAGGGATATCTAGGCATATTGGGATCAGGGATATCTAGGCATATTGGGATCAGGGATATCTAGGCATATTGGGATCAGGGATATCTAGGCATATTGGGATCAGGGATATCTAGGCATATTGGGATCAGGGATATCTAGGCATATTGGGATCAGGGATATCTAGGCATATTGGGATCAGGGATATCTAGGCATATTGGGATCAGGGATATCTAGGCATATTGGGATCAGGGATATCTAGGCATATTGGGATCAGGGATATCTAGGCATATTGGGATCAGGGATATCTAGGCTTATTGGGATCAGGGATATCTAGGCATATTGGGATCAGGGATATCTAGGCTTATTGAGATCAGGGATATCTATAGGCATATTGGGATCAGGGATATCTAGGCGTATTGGGATCAATCAGGGATATCTATAGGCATATTTGGATCAGGGATATCTATAGGAATATTGGGATCAGGGATATCTAGGCGTATTGGGATCAATCAGGGATATCTATAGGCATATTTGGATCAGGGATATCTAGGCATATTGGGATCAGGGATATCTAGGCATATTGGGATCAGGGATATCTAGGCAATATTGGGATCAGGGATATCAGGGACATCTGCCAATGCCTTGCGATGAACTAAAAAAACAAGTCAAGTTGCCCTGCAGGAATTTCGCCAAGTTAGGTTTCAAAAGCCATAAAACTTAAAACTTGAACGTCAGACAAAATCGCAACTTTTGCGCTACTTGTAAATTTATTCAACTGAACCACCCGCCCGGGAGCCAAAGGACTTGGATACCCGAAATTGCCATGCAGTCTCCAAAAATCCTGCTGCATCTCATGCTGCCGCATAAGTGATAACGAATTCTCCCGCAGGGTCCACATTCCTCCCATGTCGACATTCCCTCCTAGCTGCGAATGTCCAGCTTGAGGAAAATGAAGTCACCAATTTTTCAATGGTGATAAATTTTCCAGCGTGCAACTTTTTCGCCTGAAAATTTTTTCTACTGGATAAAAATTGCAGTTTTTTTCAGATCCTGTCAGCATTGCTACTGCATGTGCTACTGTTAGTAACTTATTAGCAAGCAGTTCTAAAAGTGTTGCGGACTGGTATCTAAACATGAGTTGCTTTTCGATTCAACTCACAGAAAGTACCAAGAGAGGTTCAGAATCCCGGGGATGTGATCAGAGATCAGAGATCCCAAAGGTAGGTCAGAAATAACAAAGGGAGGTCGGAAACTCAAAGGGAGGTCAGAGATCCCAAAGGGAGGTCAGAGATCCCAAAGGGAGGTCAGAAATCCCAAAGGGAGGTCAGAAATCCCAAAGGGAGGTCAGAAATCCCAAAGGGAGGTCAGAAATCCCAAAGGGAGGTCAGAAATCCCAAAGGGAGGTCAGAAATCCCAAAGGGAGGTCAGAAATCCCAAAGGTAGGTCAGAAATCCCTAAGGGAGGTCAGAACTCCCAAAGGGAGGTCAGAAATCCCAAAGGGAGGTCGGAAATCCCAATGGTAGGTCAGAAATCCCAAAGGGAGGTCAGAAATTCCAAAGGAAGGCCAAAGATTAAAACTTGGCGATTTTGTCCCTATTACATTTCAGATAATATTATTTTGTTCCGATACTACTTCAGCTACTGAGTAGGCATTCCAGTTCTGTACCAGAATCGACAATGACAAAAATGACAAATGCCCTCAGTATGCATGCTATACTAATAATATGGACCACCACACACACACACACACACACACACACACACACACACACACACACACACACACACACACACACACACACACACACACACAGATTCCGGAAAATAAGTCCTGTCTTCAAGAGCAAATTTGCTGTTTGGCAGCTAAATCTTATTATTAATGTGTACTTTACTTAGAAATTTGACACCGAGTGTGCGAACCGAGCAAGGTTTTATCTTGTCACAGCTGACTTTGACGAGCAAGCATTGAGCTGCAGCTGTGCACTCTGACACTGGTTGAGAATACATTGTTGAGTCCCTGGCATTCCCTTCTACACTGCAGTGAGCACCGCTAC
This sequence comes from Macrostomum lignano, assembly GCA_002269645.1. NCBI lineage: Eukaryota > Metazoa > Platyhelminthes > Macrostomidae > Macrostomum > Macrostomum lignano. The sequence continues at coordinate 127,871 of NIVC01001340.1, read as the reverse complement.
CCTTCTTCACTGTAGCTTCAGTAAGCACCGCTACCCTCCTTCACTGCAGCTTCAGTAAGCACCGCTACCCTCCTTCACTGTAGCTTCAGTAAGCACCGCTACCCTCCTTCACTGCAGCTTCAGTAAGCACCGCTACCCTCCTTCACTGCAGCTTCAGTAAGCACCGCTACCCTCCTTCACTGTAGCTTCAGTAAGCACCGCTACCCTCCCTCACTGCAGCTTCAGTGAGCACCGCTACCCTCCTTCACTGTAGCTTCAGTAAGCACCGCTACCCTCCCTCACTGCAGCTTCAGTGAGCACTGCTACCCTCCCTCACTGCAGCTGACTTATCAGAAGCAATTACTGAGGCATTGAGTAACTTCTTTGCGTACTTGTTATTGCATTAGCTCTGGGCGGTCAGCTCAGCTGGGCTGTGTGAGTCACGCCTGTCATCTTCTTCCCAAAGTAAAGCTGAGTTATTTTCCCTTCCTCCCTAGGCTATACTCAGAGCAGTGGGGATTAGCGTACGTCTTCTTTTATCCCACACAGGGGATCGCTCTCTCTCGCGGGATGGCTTGAGAGAAAATTCAGCAGGCCAACCGACTTTAAGCAAGGAGTGGAGAGACAGGGAGAGACGGAAGATCGATCCGCGGAATGGGCAGAGTGGAGAGACAGACAGGGGCAGATAAGGCCACTCCGCCCTGCCCCCCTCCCACTCGGTGTACACCAAGACGACAAGACGGCCGGTTCTCGCTGACTAAGCCATGAACTGCGGTCGGATGAGGGGAGGAATGAGCACTTTATTTAAATAGCTCACCACTCTCCCGAGTGGACCAGCAGAGCAATACACATTTGGCAGCTACAGACGGACAGCAATGGATCCAGATGTAGACGAGCTGACAGCGGAGCTCACGAAGCTGTACGCTGAGCCGCAACCGCAGCTGCTGCTGCCGAACCCGCATCTGCCCAAGCGACAGTCCAGCACCGACAGCGGCGGCGGCGTCAGCGCCGGTCGCGGCTGCGAGGACGCCTTGGACGAGCTTGTCCGCGAGCTGCACGCCGAGAACCAGCGGCTCCGGCAGCGGCTGAGGTCGGCGGAGGCGGAGCATGGGCACCGGGTGCGCTGCCTGGTGGACACGCTGGACAAGATGCAGAAGGAGGTGGCCGAGATGGCCAGCAGGAAGTCAGCGGCGGTCAAGCGGCCGAAGAGCGACTGCACCAACCAGTCGACGCCATCGTCGGCCGCCTGCTGTCACGGCCGCGACGGCGGCGGCCTGCAGACACGGAGACGCAGCCTGAGCATCGGCGAGGACTATCGGGAGCTGGCCTCGGCTCTGGCGCACGCATGCGAGGAACTCCGGGCTGAGAACGCCTGCCTGATGCAGCAGCTGCGGAGGCTGCGCTCGCACCAGCCGGCTGTGGCAAACAGTCGGGCAAGTCAACGCCGGCGGGAGCTGCGACGCTGCCAGGCCGAGGAGGAGCTCGCCGATGTGCGCGAAGAGCTGCACCGGCTTCGGGTGGCCGTGCTGGAGGCCAGCGTGCGGTTCCCCGGAGTCGAAGCGCTGCTGTTGAAGCCCTAGCGGCATCGTTGATACCGTGTGAAAATTGTACCCGAGGTGCAATGGCTCAGTGGTAGGGCGTTTGAAGACCTCATGGGTTATGCTGCTGCTCGGAAGGACGGCATGCAGCAGTCAGAAGGTTGTTACTGTAGCAATCTGAAGGCTGTTACTGTAGCAATCAGGTTGTTACTGTAGCAATCTGAAGGCTGTTACTGTAGCAATCAGGTTGTTACTGTAGCAATCTGAAGGCTGTTACTGTAGCAATCAGGTTGTTACTGTAGCAATCTGAAGGCTGTTACTGTAGCAATCAGGTTGTTACTGTAGCAATCTGAAGGTTGTTACTGTAGCAATCAGGTTGTTACTGTAGCAATCTGAAGGTTGTTACTGTAGCAATCAGGTTGTTACTGTAGCAATCAGGTTGTTACTGTAGCAATCTGAAGGCTGTTACTGTAGCAATCAGGTTGTTACTGTAGCAATCTGAAGGTTGTTACTGTAGCAATCAGGTTGTTACTGTAGCAATCAGGTTGTTACTGTAGCAATCAGGTTGTTACTGTAGTAATCAGAAGTTTGTTACTGTAGCAATCAGAAGGTTGTTACTGTAGCAATCAGAAGGTTGTTACTGTAGCAATCAGAAGGTTGTTACTGTAGCAATCAGAAGGTTGTTACTGTAGTAATCAGAAGGTTGTTACTGTAGAAATCAGGTTTTCATTCCTAGGCTTGCTCTGCAGCTGACATAGAACGCTCACAACCTTATCTGCTATGGTCTGGACTCCGATTTTCAGGCCTCGCGTGATGACTCAGACAGAGTTACCTGCACTGTAAGTCTAGATATGTGTTTGAGCTACTGTAATGGCTTGTATCAAAGTACACATGGAGTCAGTTGTGTTAGCAAAATAATCTACTGATCCTGTGTGCGTATTCAAAATCCGCCAGTTTCTATAAAAGCATATAGGTTATCGAATTTTGTCTCTTTCAACCCGTTGAGCTAAAATCATCATTTGTTATAATTTGATGCATTCATTTTTACTTTGCGATTTTTCTAAAATTATTAATTATCAAATGAACACTTGTACAAAGCTTTCGTTTTCCTGTTTTGTTATACTCGCTATTATAGAGTTCTGTTTCGAATTAACAAAAAATCTGACTGTACATTAAATGCGATTGTTGATCAAATTTCATGCGTAAATATATGAGATTTTCTTACCAATTTACTCGTAATAAACTTCGTTGCAATAGAAAGATTACAGAATATCTTTTAAACCTGTTGGCCACTAGATCACGGATCGATTCTTTTGATCGATATTCCCCCATACTATGAGACAGGACAGTACATGTACTTCGCCTACTTCATGGGGTGCTGATTCCTGTTGCTAAAAATAGAGATTGTTAACGTTATAAGACTTCGGGGAGCATGTGCTGTTTTGTGTGTTGACTGAAGCCTGAGAAATTCAGAAATTCTATGAAGAGACGATCATGCAGTGTTTGTCTGCAGTAGCACATAACTTTACCAATGACTACTTAAGTAGAAGGACAGGACACTACGTTTCTCGGAAAATTTTCGGAGGCTGGCTTTAGAGAAAAATACATTACGGAGAGATACTCGATCTTTTAGCATGTCTTGCCTTTCTCATAGCTCTATCGATATTCATAGAACTTTAGTTTAGAAAATTAAGATACTATGTTAATTTTATTATCCTATGTACATTTCTTATGCCCAATAATCAGCATACTCGTATGAATAGAATCCTAATTTTCTATAGCTGCAATGTACGAGTATAGGAAAGGCAAGACATCAAAAGATGAACACAAGGACTACTTAAGTATCGTTTAAGTAGTCCTTGGATGAACACTGGGTCTCCCTTCTAGATACTATCAAAAGCAATAACAATTTTTTGTGCTGAAAAATGAAAACCTCCTACGCGTATATTTACATATGCACATATATATTTACATGATACATATATCATGAGTCTTTCATAAAAATGAAATAGAACACCTACCCTAAGATGTACAGTACAGCAGGTTGCGTCTGTTTGTCACTGCAGCTGTACAACACAGATTTTGTTGTTGCACATGTCTGGGTGGTTTGGTTTTGTGTACACCAGCCAGTATATTGTGAGCTTTTTCAAGCACACAATTACTCAAGACTGAGACCGAAGTTTAATAATTGCTCGCTTTTCATTTCTATATTTAGACATTCGGTCAGAGTAATTGTATTTGGTGGCGTTTAAATGAATTTATATAAGCGTATACATGTATATCGAAACTTGAAATCTAAAGCCCCCAGCTTATAAAAAAGAGAACTTCATGTTTCTCCGCAACAATGCACAATTCAGTTCGATATTCGTTCAGTGAGTTCGGCGTCGACCATTCCAGCTCTTATGCTGGACAGCGAAGAGGCGGCGACTATTGGAAGATCAGACTGGCTGTGGGAGGAGCCGCCGTCAACTTGATCATCTTGGCGATGTTTACCGCGCTCTTCTCCGTCACCTTAAGCAGCCTGTACGAGGAGCAACGGCGGGGCCACTTTGTGAGCGCTTGGGTGCTCTGTTCCTTGAGGGTTTTGGCCTTCTTTGGGAGTGAATCGCATGACAAGGATCTGGCCAGTTTTTTATACTTACTAGAGCCATAAATTAATGTGACCCTGCGTAGGTAATCAAGCCATGAGAACGGCTCAAGTGTTGTCAGGGGGCTCCGGGCGTCCGTATTTAGCGGGGAGGTGTCACCGCCTATTTCGCTAACCTCTGGGGACCACGGGCAGCTCGGGCCAGGAGATCCGGTGGTGCCGGTATCCACTGCGCAGTCCTCCTCTGTAGAATCCAGGATGTTAAATTGGTCGCTCGCTCGGTAGCTAGCAGACAAGGGGCTGTCACAGATGAAGTACTCCGCATTCTCGACGCCGGAGAGGCTGATTCCCTCGAGAGGTAGCGGTGCCTAGCGAAGCAGTCCTCGTCACCTTAGACGGCCATGGTTACCTGCCCTGATGTCCCGGCGGTGAGTCCAAGTAGGGTCCTGTGGAGGGCGAAGGAAGGCGCGGGATTGCCGGCAGTTGGGGGCATTAGCCCACCTCTCCCTGTGCTTTGAAGCCACGCAGTTGTGACAATGACGATGGAGTTGGTGGAAAAAGACCCGGTCGAGCTAGCCGTGGCCAGGCGATCGGCCAACCTTAGGGAGGTGGCCCGAGTGCCCAGGGAACAGGGATCCACCTTAGGGACACCTTGTTGGGTCTAGATCGGGGAAGTCTTTGTGATATCGTGGCTCTGGATAGGGGAAGTCTTTATCGTGACTCTGGATTGGGGAAGTCTTTATCGTGACTCTGGATTGGGGAAGTCTTTGTCGTGACTCTGGATTGGAGAAGTCTTTATCGTGACTCTGGATTGGGGAAGTCTTTCGTGACTCTGGATTGGGGAAGTCTTTATCGTGACTCTGGATTGGGGAAGTCTTTGGAAGATTGTGTCTCTGGATCGGGGAAGTCTTTGTGAGATCCTGGCTCTGGATCGGGAAGTCTTTGTGAGATCGTTGGGTCTGGATTGGGGAAGTCTTTGTGAGATCATCTATGGGTCTGAGAGTCTTAGTCTGAGTTTCTAAGAAAATATTTTTATGCGCCTAGCAGCCTGACATATTGTAAGTACACGTGCGAGAGAGACTTACGGAAAAAGCACCTAATATTACTTTTGCTTTATTTCCTGGTAATTAATTTTGACTTATCCAATAATTTATCCGCAAGGTATCCCACCTGGCTATCGACACCAAATCACTGAAGCTGCCGTCCTGTCCAGCTGACAAAACTGCAGTAGGCATCAGCCAGTTGCCCTGCCTGATGAAGAATGGCGACTACGTTACTTCATCCGGTATGCAGACACTACTGATTTATTGCTGTAAAAGTACATCGTGTATTTAGGGTATAATCATTTAGCATCAATTAAAACGCAGCCATTTTCAGGGCAACATTAGCAACCCGAAGAAGTTTTGATATAGACGGGACACTTAATTTGTAGGAACTTTTTTGAGCTTGGATTTTGAAGGCTCGGATAGTTTACTTGCTAAGGACAGTTACACAAGATAGAAAACTTTCTACGATTTCCTTAACTTTGAAAGTACTATACGCTGCACTAGTGGCAGCAATTTAGCCATTTAGTTCGGTGATGCACAATAACGTTTCATTAACCTACTGTATGTACAGAATTTCAGTGACAAAATAAAACAATCTATCAAAGTGCATGAATTCTGAAATCGGTAAACCATGCAAAAACCGCTCACCACGTACAGGCCCTCTGGGTCCCTGGAACTGCACCGGTGACGCTGCCCCTGATCGGCGCTGCCCTGCGCATGGCGACGGCAAAGAGATCATCATACCTGAGCACGGTGTCTACCTGGTGGTGGCTCAGGTGATAGTTTCTTGATTCTAGTACACTCGTATTTGTTGTTTACTATATGTACTCGTAGTTGGGGTCTCAGGTCTGTTAAACAATTCTGAACTTACAATTCAAGTAGCCTTGAAAGCCTTGAGCTCGTAAAAAATTTGTGCAAAAATCGAGATTTCAAAAGCTCAAACATCAAGATTGATATGTCACGGACTTTAATTCCTACAACTCACAGACTGTGCTCGTTGACAGCCTGTCAACGCCAGCCAACCTGGTGCTGTCTGTCAATAACAAAGTCCGACGCGCCTGCGCTATAAACTCAACAAGCAGCAGGGGCTCCGGCTGCTCAGTCAGCATGCTAGAAGAGCTTCGGGAGGGCGATCGGCTTACTGTAGGCCTGCCAGACGCCTATAGGCACATTACTCTGCATAATACTCTCACCTACGTGGATTTGGCTCGATTGGGACGCTTAGGTGAACGATTGAGCAACAATTACTTGTAAAATGAAACGTGAGAGCTAATTGTTCAGATCGGCTTTTTTACAACATGCATACCAGTGGTTGGAAACCCTTGTTTCGTTGTTTCCTTGTTACACGAAGAACAAGAAAATTTCATATCATTTCAAAATGTTTTTATAACTGTACGTACTTCATGCAACCCATGTGATGTGTTGGCATAAAATTTGGACATTGACCTGTCGGTGTACATGCAGGCTATACATACAACATGTAATATGTTGTTTAAAATGTGGTACGTTAAAGTACATCACATATATAGATATAGAACACTCTTAGAAGCTAAGTATATGGTTCAAATTGGCCTGATGCAGTAAATTCCTGTGCCCATTCATGTACCAGCGCATATAGCATTTTCCTTACATTTATTAAAATACGACGTGTTTATGTATGTACATGTGCTTTTTCTATTCTAATGAGAAATAATGCATAACTGGAAACCAGTTGAGTTCATCAATAGACCATGAATTAATTATTTAAATTTTCTCGTCGACCTAGCGTAAACAAAAGAGCTAATAGGTGTAATTATATACGAGCAGAGCAGTAAAATTGAAATTCTAAAAAAATGTTTTAAAATACGCTTGAGCTACTAAAACTAAAGTTGAAATCAAAAGACAGTCATTTAGGGCATCAACTTTGTTTTCTTGAAGTAACAGAGTCTGACCAAACTATTGTGACAGTTTTAAAAATTATCAATTTTAGTATTTTTACTTGAGCGTTATGAACAAACACAAACAAACTAGGGCCTAACTAACATTAGAGCGATTTAGAGATTTATTATACTTAGATGGACAAGCATTCAAGCATACAAACCTTAGAGATTTAGTATATTTAGATTACCAAAGCCAGTGAGCCCGTATAATTTATAGCGGTATGTATCTCAAGAAGATTAGCCTAGTTAGTTTGTTGGTTCATTTTGACTTTGTAACTGTGTCTTCATATAGGCCTGGGCGTAGCATATAATATTATACTAGACCTTCGTTGAGATTTAGTTTTGTTCTATAAGACCTAAAGCCTTAGGCCTAGTAATATGCTTTAGCAGCTAGGTTTTTTGTGTCATAGGCATGTATGACATGTCAAAATTAAAAAGGCAGTGCTTATCCCCACGGTACCGTAGGAATAATTTGTCTTATTCCAACGGTACCGTGGGAATAATTTTCTGCTTATCCGCACGGCACACTGATGAGATAGCTGCCCCATCTTCTACATATGCCGTGGGGATAATTTTCTGCTTATCCGCACGGCACACTGACGAGATAGGGCAAATTGTTGAAGCAATGCAATAATCTATACAAACAAATTGCTAATTTACATGTCTAGTAGAAGTCTACAACAGAAGCGTCAATGCACTTTTCGGTATGATCTCCGGATTATACTTTGCTAAAAATTCAAATTATAAACAATTACTAAAGCAGTTTACCTTAGGCCTAAATCATACGTCATAAATACAAAAAAGTGTTTTTGCATAAAAAGGCAATTAAATCTTTACTTCTCTTAAACTAATGGCCAAGCAAAGTTATGTTGTTATACTGCACTTAAACCATAAGTACTAAATTATTCCCACCGTCCCACGGCATATGTAGAAGATAGGGCAACTATCTCGTCAGTGTGTCGTGCAGATAGGCCTAAGCAGAAAATTATCCCTACGGTACCATTGGAATAAGACAGAAATTATTCCTACGGTACCGTGGGAATAAGCACTGCCAATTAAAAATGGCATAATGATTTTGATGCCATTATGCCATTGCCGAATTGCCAATGCTAAATCCCCAATTCCAAATTTCATTTTTGCTTCTAAATTTGCCAAACTAGCAAGCTATTATCACTCCCATCCCATCAGATGGCCTATCTGAATCTGAAAGGAAACACTAAGGCTTAATATAGGCTCACAATTCACAAAGTGCTATTTTACATTTATGCTAATGGCATGTCAAATTGAAAATCATTATGCCAAATGGCATAAAAATTTTAATGAAAAAAACCTACTAGTTTAGCAGTATAATTCAAAGCAACAAGCAAGGCTTACGCCTAAGCCCCAGGCTTAGAAAAGATTTATATATTTTTATAAAAGAGCCTAGTGCTAGCTAACATGAAACTGGCTATTAGCCTAGGCCTACTAGAGTTGCTAACATAAAATTGCAACTTTTTGACATAATTTCTAATTAAGCACATTCTAATAGGGGCCTAGTAGGCCCTATTAATTAGGGCCTATTGTAGGCCTACTAGGGTCTATTAATATTAGGCCTAAGTAAAATGAATTCCGATTGTTTCGCCCCCAAACCATTATGGCCATGTACATTTTGCCCCTAGACCATTTCGCCCATAGACCGTTTAGCCCATAAACCAGTTTGGCAACAGGCATTTCAGGCCTTTTGGCCAAAATGGTGATTATGTATTTTAGAGATACAGCCATACATGTATCTTTATTTCTTTTTTCAATGCTAATTTTTAGTTTTAATTTGTAATAAAATATGATCTGAATTGTTGCCACAACAATTGTGTTATTGCAATTTTGTTTATTAGAATTGAGAATCAAATTACGAGTTTTTTTAAAGTCATTCCTTTTCAAAAGTGCATCAATTATTTAAACCAATTTGTACAATCAGAGAGTAAGAAAATATTTCTCGTCAATTAAAGCACAAAGCATAAAACCGTGATAAAGTATAAACATTAGCCAATAATGCAATACATGTGCTCATGGTCCGCGGCTCACGCTCAATTTGCACATCTCTGCTCTATCGTGATTTTAGTATACATTAATATATAGATTGTTGTGTTTAAGCCCTAGAGTGGGGGAGGCTACTATTAAACCTTGCTTATAATAAATTGTATCATCGTGCGCATGTTCATTTCAACCCTGGTCCAAATTGGAGGTGAAATGGTCCATGGCTAAAATAGTCTGTAGGCAAAATGGTCTGGGGGGAAATTTCCATGGCCGAAGCGGTTTATGGGCAAAATGACTGGTTACTAGTAAAATGAATTAATTTTTTTAATTTTGATGCAAATAACTTTGGCTAATTGGTTTTTCTTAACATTAAACTGATGTAAAATGTATATGACTAATATATATTAAATAATAAACTAAAAAAAATAGTATGATATTATATAATAATTTGTTTATTTAGACCTATCTTATGCCTTTACCTTTTGGTCTTTGGTCAACTATCTTATTCAGGATTTTGCTTCTTGTCTAGTCCAATGTGTAGCCACCCCATTTTTGCTAGATCCTTTGTATACATTTTAACATTGAATTAATGTTGATAAAAACTGATTAGCCAAAGCTATATGAATTAAGCCTATGGCTATATTTTATTTAAGTTTAACAATGCACTAGATTTAAAATGCCATGTCATTAAAAATATAATCCTAAATAGATAAGCTTATTAGACTATTTTTTTCTATATATTTGTCTACTAAAGCCTAAACAAATAGACCTAGTCTAAACTAAAAAGTTTAAAATAAAAAACTTAAAAAACATAAACAATAAGCCTAGGCCCTAGCCTAGACAAAAATAGTTTTCATTGTTAATTGTAAAGAATAAAAATTATAGTATTGACTTTTTAAAGTATAGAAATAAATCTTTACTTTATATAAGAATTTTTTTAATTATTTATATTATACATTTTATTTCTATCAAAATTCTATCAAAATTCCAAAATTTGTATAGTTTGTATATCAATATTTGTAAAGATAGGGGCCTATGACAAAAATGGTATATACAAAAAAATTATACAGTATGCCAAAATATCTAAGCCATTTTTTAAAAATGTAACTTTATTGTAATTAACCTAGGCTTAGATCCTTTTAAATCTAATATTAAAGCCCAAGTATCAAAATGGAGCCCAATATATTAAGTCCTAATTTTTCTATACCAATCCTTTTATTTAAAATGTCAAATGCTTAAATGACAAGAAAATCATAATGAATGATCTTTTAATTTGTTTGTATAGAAAATAAAAGTGATAATGATATTATGTTATATCTCAATTATATTATCTCTTAATTATTTTCTCTTAATCTCTTAATTATATTTAAATAGTATCAAGGGAGATTTGAATCACAAATTTTAGATAGACAATTTCTACCTTGATAAAGTAGATATTGACCTAACATTTTGAGTTAGAAAGTGATAAACATCATTTTTGCATATTGGAAGAAAAATCAGTATCAATACCAAATGTTATGGGCTCTGTTTTGACTTTTAAGTTCATATTCTTTTTGTTTTTGTATTGGATTTGCTCAATCTCATTACTTTAAGCTAGGGGTTGGCAAACTTTTTTATCTCATAGGGCAAATAGAGAACCTAGTGCATGACTATAGGCTAGAGGATAGGAAGAAAGGAGAAGGAATAGAGAAAGGCAAGGTAAGAAAATAAAGGAAAAAAGATTATATAAAATATTAGAAAGCAAAAAGCCAAGATAAAACAACAACATTTGAGTAGATTAGATTGCTTTTGTGGAGTTTCAAAGGACCCAAGGGCAAGATAGAAGCTTTGTAGGCTGCATGGTCACCTGCAAACTAGAGTTTTCTAACCCTTGCTTTAGGTAATAGATATTAGAGGTAATAAACTATGCAACAGTTAAATTTTTATAGACATTGTTTAGTAAATATTTATGCTTATAGTTGTTTTATTCTTAAAAAGTTTAGTGTTAAGCCTAAAAAAACAATTTTCTAATACAATTCCTAAATTTGCAAAATCTAAAAATTAAATAATTTGTGTCTTGTTTACAAGTCCTTTAAAATAGTGTAGCCTAAAAAATTTCTGGGGCCCAATAAAGGCTACTCTTTACTCTTACCACTAATTAAATAATGACTAGAATGCTTGTATATCATATATGCTTAATATTTGATTTATTTATCTCATTTGTCTATTCAAAAATTACCATTGCAATTTTATTTCTTAGCAAATCCTTATTTGTTATTAAATTAAAAAAAATTGATCTTAAGATAAAAATCGTTAAATTATCTATTATAATAAAGCAATATGATTTATAAATTTTTTTATTAGAAAGTTTTAAAATAACCAATTGACTAAAAATTATTATCTTATTATCTTGCCATTTGAATAGACATCTGTCACAAGTAGATGTCCAGTCTGTAGGGACTCTATAACATACCCAAAGTATTATGATAGATAAAAGCTAGGCCATAGGTCTAATAAATCTAGAACTTTCTAAAAGCATTAAAGAAAGTTCTAGCACTTATTTTGTTAAGTCTTAACTCTAAAATATAATACCTGCATTAATCAACTTAATTCAGGGAGTGCTATTGGAGTTATTTATGAAAAGTCAATAAAATTACACTTTCTTTTATAGATTCTACTTTTAAAATTGTTATTGTTATCTTTAAATAACTAGGTTTTGGCTTTTAGGTTATATTCTATTAAAGGTATAATTTGACATATTACAAATATTTAACAAAACTAATAGTTTGAAATGTTGCTTGTCCTTATCATTTTCATATTTCCTTCTAACTTAATGCAATCAAATTGCCTTATGTATTGCATTGATCTCTTCAACTTTGTTTGCAAGGCAAAGTTTTTAACAATAAAACTCATTGCAATTCGTGTTCTACTGCCTTGGCATCCCTGTGTTCACTACCATGCATGACTGAACTTTTCATCCTCTCTCACTATTTACTGTGGAGTTTCTCGCCCTTGACTAACTGAACTTGAAGCTCAAAATCACTCCGAGAGCTGAACTGTGACATCAAACTCAACCGCTGACCTGGGCTTGAATCTGCAACTGATACACACATCACCCTATCCGCACCTTTTTGCGTAAAAATTCATATTTCCAAGTTGAAATTTGCTTCTCTCACTCGCGTCGCTTCCCTTGTCATTCGCAATCATTGTTATCAACACCAACCTGTAACTATTTAGCGCAGACGAATTAAGCTTTATTAATAGTTTATTTAGACAATTTTTGTTTTCAAAGCTGTTAGCAAAAGACCACAAAGCGACACAATGTCCACAGATGTTAAGCGAATTAAGCGCGGCGTCTCGCCAGGAGCTGACCCGTCCCGTGTCATTTTTGTGCGAGAGATTCAGTCCAACACTAGCGAGTACGAGTTGCAGCGCTCTTTCGAGAACTATGGCCGCGTCACGCAGTTGTTCCTCATGCCGCAGCGTCGACAAGCTCTCGTGGAGTTTGCCACTTTGCTCGAAGCCGAAGATCTTATCAGGCGTCAGAACGAAGGCGAAACAATCATTGTTCGCGAGATGCCCGTAGGTATTAGCTTTTCTAAGCAATCCCAGATTACAGAGCCAAAGAAGGAATATCTCGCCCACGAGCCGAGCAAGATCCTACTGTTCACTATCTTCAATGTTCGCGTAGATGTTGACTGTGAGACATTTAGGAAGATCTGCTCTTCATTCGGTCAATTGGAGCGAGTCACCCTCACTAAGAATGTCATGGACTCGCAGGCTATAGTGGAATTTTCCAGCGTCGAAGAAGCCGCCAAAGCCAAGCCTCAGCTGAATGGCGCCGATATCTACGCTAATTGCAACACGCTGCGCTGCGAATATGTCACGCCCGACGTCTTCAGAGTGGTGGTTCGCGATCCCCGCTGCGTTGTAGACGAGTGGCTATCTGGTCGACAGACTACACCAATGATACCCGGACTGAATTCCATGCAGCCGCAGCAGCAACAGCAGATGTCAATGGATCCGCGTCGCGTAGCCCTATTCGACGGGCCGCCTCCTGTAGGCGGCGCTGGACTTGTCAACCGACGCGACGCCGCTTCGATGCAACCCGCCGCGTCGGCTGGAGCTGCCGCGGCGCCTGGTGCTACAGCGGCCGTTGTCTCCGGCCTGCTTGGCCTGGCGTCGCAGCTCACGGCTCTGAACGTGCCAGGTCTGGACGCGCAGGGCATTATTGAACGTTTGGCGCCACTCACTGGCCTGTTGCCGGATCAGCTGCAGCAAGGAGGCGTCGGTACCGGAGCCACCGCGAACGTCGCCGCCGCTGCTGCCGCTACAAACCAACGCAGCAACAATATCTTGTTTCTGTCTGGCCTAAGCGAGCGAATGAACTGCGACCGTCTGTTCAATGTCCTCTGCCTCTATGGCAATGTGCGCCGAATCAAATTCTTTGCCAGCACTCGGGGCCAAGCTATGGCCGAAATGTTAGATAGTAGGTCCGCCGACGCTTGCGTTCACTATCTGCACAACTGCCAGCTGCTTGGTAAGCGTCTTATCGTCGATTATTCGCGTCAACGCCTTCTTAAAGACGTCCGCGACGCTATGCCGTTGCCAGACGGAACACCGTCTGTTAAAGAATTCGACATCTCCGGTCGGAATTGTCGCAATCGATTTCTAACGCCCGAGATGGTGAAAAAGAACAAGCCGATCGATCCGTCCTCCGTCGTGTACTTCTGGGGCTCGCAGCCGGAGGCCACGGAGCAGGACATTGCTCGAATGCTTGAAACGGCGGAGGCGCCTCAGCCGGAGAGGATCCAGTTTCTCAACAGCGAGAACAAAAGCGGCTTTCTATTCTTTACTAATCCGCGCGACGCTCTCGACGCAATTTGCATGGCCAATCATAGCGAACTGCCGCTGGGCGATCGCAACTGGCTAATCCGCATGTCGTTCTCGCTTAGCAAGGACGGCGGCGCTTCTGCCCAGCGCGGCGCTAAACGAATGCATATTGACGAATAAGCGAGGAAGATTGAGATAAAAAATGTTTTAGTAAGTGTTTTTAACTTACTGCAACTGAGGCTTTATTAATATGCTACCATTCTTCTTGGGTTCATACGTTTTTGGGACGTCAAAATTACTGCAAGGCCCTTTAAGCCTAAACTGCTGCATCTCGCTGACTTATTCATAAAAAAGTCTAAATTTAAAGTATCTTCATGCGCGTCACCAGTCAACCTGTTGTCTCAATTTTCACTGTTCGCACTTCTACTAACAGTTATTTTTGTTTGTATCAATTTAAAATCTGGTGTTCAATCTTATTATCTGCGTCATCTCATTCACTTTATGTTATTCATACTGATCGCACTATTAACCAAACAACTAATTCCTTCGTCTGGTTTTTTTCGTAATTCTGCTCCGTATCAAACGTCAGTCTTTGTCAGTGTTTTTTAATCCTCACTTCATCCCCGTGCATACATACAATCTGTCTGCATCTGTTTCCATCTTTTGTCTGAATTAATTATGCTTATAAAAGGCTTCAATAGACAGCATGACTGTTTGTTCGATATCTAATAGCCGTTTGTGTTGTAGGCATTCTTGAAGGCGAAAGGACTAGCCCAATGCTGCGCGAACTTTATCGCTTAGATATGCCAGTAGTATCAATCGCTTTGATGCTATCCGTTGCAAGAAAATATTAGTACCAGCACACATCCTTATCTACTCTGACTTTAGTAAGCATGGTTTTTAATGCAGGTCGACAAAACGCGTCAAGTGGAGCATCTAATCTTAATTATATCAAAATAAAATCAAAGCTTTCGACAAGTAACGTGTCTCTGCCTGTCAAACTAATCGACTTGAAATTTGTAGATTAATGTGGTTCATTGGGTTCCTGATTTCTGTGTCAGGTATACAGATTATACAGGGCCGCTTGTTAAATTGTATAGGAATCTAGTTTAATACGTACACTGTTGCCTGTTATACTTAAGGAAGCAAGAGAAAAAGGTCATTTTAATTCACTACTTACAATAGTTTTAGGATCGCTTTCACAAGCTCGAAATTTTAAATGCTTGAAACATTTAAAATTGTTGATTGTCGGTTTTACATGCTCAAAATTTTACAATGTCAAATCCGTTTATGTTGCGAGCTAACGAAAGTGACTCGAATAGCTTATCGTCAATGTCAAATTTTCGGGCTTGTGAAACTCATATTTTAGTATATGAAGATCATTTTAATGGAAATTTTAACCTTTGAGCAAATGTAGGAAAACATCTTTCCGAAGGACTCGTTGAATATCTCTACAATCGTGAATGCTAATAACTAGAATATGCTGATTTCAAATGCTTGTAGTTGCGGAGTGTCCCCTCAATAAAAACAGCTTAAAACAGCTTATGACTTCGGGCTATTATGCTCTGCTTGTGCTATCTGATGCTGTCTATAGCTTGAAAGCAAAATAAGATTGGCATACCCAATCAGCGTTGTCTTTCTGGAAAGTTGTTGGCTATTCGTAGTTGATTAAGGATTCAGATTTAATATTAAGGTACAAAAAACAAGTTACGACTTGGTTTAACAATGCTCTGTCAGTGCATTTTACTAATAAAATCGCTTCTATCGTTATTTGCAGCCGTTTACAAAAAACCAAAGCTATCGAAACTTTTGTAGAGAAGAGCTCAAAGGCTAACGCAATAGTTTTGAAATCGGGCCAAAACGCAATGCATTCCGGCTACAAGCGACCAAGAATCGGCGAAATGCACGCTATGCCGGCAGCGGCACCGCCCTCTAGCTTAGTGCTAATTAGCGACCTGCTGCCTAATACTACTGAGCAGGACGTGCTAGACGAGATGTGCGAGTACGGCTCGGTGCTGTCCATTGTCATGATTCCAGCAGATAGCCAGGCTGTGGTAGAGTTTGACCAGCTGATGGACTCAAAGTCCCTAATTGACAACTTTAATTCTGGTTGGCCCGCTCGGCTGCGCGACTCGCCAGTAACGCTAAGTTACGCCAGGCCTGGCGACTTCCAACGCGTTAGCGGCGATTTTGTCAGCATCTCGCCGAGTAGCATCTTGCTGCTGACTATCTTCAGGCCCAGCGGCGAGTTGACGGGCGATATTTTCAAACGAGTCGGCTCACAGTTCGGCCGCCTACTGCGGGTGTCCGTTCTGCGCGGCCGCCAACCGCACGCGGTGCTTGAATACGCCAGCGTCGAGGAGGCGTCCCGGGCTAAGCGAAAGCTAAACGGTGCCGATATATTTCCCGACTGCAACACGCTGCTATGCGAGTTTGCTTCTAGGCGAGTGCAGGATATACTGATTAGGGAGGGCTGCAGCCTGTTAGACGAATGGCGCCAGGCTGGTCTCGATATGCGCGGCGGTGCCGGTAGTGGCGTTGGCGGCTCCTTGCTCGAAGCTGTGGGAATCGGGGCAGCCGGGCATCCAGACAGCCTTGAATCCAAGCGACAGCACCCTGGCTACCAGGATCGCGACCAGGCTGCAGCGATCGCAGGGAGACCTTTCCCGAACCCGATGCCGCAGTATCATCCGGTGCCGCGGATGCCGTTGCCGCCGCACCCAGCTGCTGCTCACGCGATGATGGCTGGCGGTCCTGGTGCCAATCCGTCATCTCACGGCTGTCTGCTGTACCTCTCCAATCTACCGGATGCCCTTAACTGCGATCGGCTGTTTAATATTCTTTGTCTGTATGGCAACGTGAGGTTAATAAAATTCTTTGCGATGAAACGGGGCATGGCCATGGCTGAGATGCTCGATCCGCAGTCTGCAGCTCGCTGCGTCAACTTTCTGGATAACGAGTACCTACATGGCACCCGATTCTCAGTCCGCCTGTCTCACGAGGACGGCATCAGATCGGTGCGCGAGGGCGGCCAGCTTGCTGATGGCACTCCGGCAATCAAGTACTACGATGGCTCCTCGTCTAGCTCCGGCGGCTATCGATCGCTAAATCGATTCGTGTCGGAGAGAGCGGCTAGAAAAGCTCCTCCAATTAAGCCTAGCAGAACGGTGTACTTTTGGGGACACCCGGCCCAGGGTACGGAGGCTCAGCTGCGCCAACTGCTAACTGAAACTGGGGCGCCCGAGCCGCCGACGACAACAGAAGACGGCAAAGGCGTCGATTATTTTCCCGGCGATCATCGGAGCGGCTTGCTTAGGTTCGCTGGTTCAAAATTTTGTAACAATATTTAGAAGCGTTGGCAGTCAAGGACTTCTTAAGTTAGAATGACTGGCAAGATACAATAACATCTCTGATTACTTGCTCGTAACAAGCTTTCAAGGATAACGCTGGTCATAGGGTGATTCCATAATTAGGAATCGTTTTACGATGCATTGCTATAGCAAGATCGAAACTTTGGAAAATTCGCTATCCATATTCAGAAAATTGGAAACCTGGCAAATATTTTTTACCACAGACAAACCTCCGTCGAGAAATATGTTTAACAGACTGGATTACATGTGACACTGCCTTCTAAAGACCCTGACAGCGTATTTTGTTGTTATAAAACAGACAACAGCGCAATGAAGAGGACGAAAAAGCAGATTTTGCTTGATTTTTAAATCTGAATTAGGATAGATATTTTTTTAATTTCAGTCAATCAAAATTATTACACAGTCACACACCCTAGTAAAACGCACATTCTGGCTTCAAGTGATGGTTAGAAGACTTATGAAAACTATAGGGATCCTCGTAGTGCCATTTGTTATCCTGGATCTATAATTCAGGATACCAGCTGGCGTCAGTCAAAAGTTAAATAGCTATCTACATCTCTACCCTGCCCTTTACTCTTCTGAGCCTCTCTTGCCCACAGAAGTTGCACAAGTCTGCAGACTCTATGTTTACGCTGTACTAAAACACTCATACGCTCGTACTTCAAATAGAGGATTAGCTACAAAAATATGGACCTTGAATAAAATAGCATTCAGGTTGGAGAAAACAGGTCTTGATCCAAATTTAGGCTGTATTCAAAATATAAAATCACTTATGAAGTCCTTGACCTTATCGTGATGCCAATCTGGAGTTTGAAAATGATTACCAGAGTTGCTTCTAACAAAATCAACCTACAGGTACAAAACCTGCAATGACGCACTGACGGCCATCTGCATGGCCAATCACACGGTGTTCCCTCCGCAATCCGCCGATTCCCGGCCGTGGTTATTAAAACTGTGCTTCAGCCTCACTGGCGGCGTTCGAAGAAACGATCGACAGGGCTTTAAAAGACCCGCTAACAATGGGACCGGCGACTCTGGGGAGAGCTCCGTGCTGACTGGGGGTGGTGATAATGGCTCCTAAAGCAATAATTAGCATGCTGCCATGCCATTGCAGAAATAACTTTATTGGGACTGTTTTCCAAACGATAATTTATCGCTGACTATGCAAACTTATCATCACGAAGCTAAATTCACTTTTTTTAAAATAGTCGTGTACCCAATTGTTCTGAGACTAGTAGCCCTGGTATTTAATCTTAATAACAGTCCCAATTGCAAAGCTACCCGTAGTAACCTAAAGTGCGAAGCCTATAGTCCCAATTGCTAAGCCTAACAGTCCCAATTGCTAAGCCTAACAGTCCCAATTGCTAAGCCTAATAGTCCCAATTGCTAAGCCTAATAGTCCCAATTGCAAAGTAGTAAACTAAAGTGCGAAGCCTAATAGTCCCGATTGCTAAGCCTAATTAGGCTCTTAGCTAAGAGTCCCAATAGCGAAACTTTATTAGTCCTATTTGCAATCCCAATCCGAAAACTCTTGGCTATTTTCTGCAATTTATAAATGCTTTGCTGCAAGTGAAATACATGTCAGTTCTTACACAGCTTTTCATACTACGTGTACAGTGATCACGGCTCACGCTATGAGCGCATATTTATTGTATAATTTGGTGTTATCAAGTAGCGACTTAGTAATTTTATTACAAAATAAATAAAAAACTATTGCAAGGTAAATTTTTAGGCTGTAACATAATCTATGAAAACCAATCTCATAAAGAAAACAAAGTGACTATAGAAAAAAGTTCAATAAGATGCTTGAGCGCGATTAACAATTATAGTTGGTACTGAGTTCTGAGATTGTAGCGCTCAGATAACTGTAATTATTTTGTGTTTGTGTGATTTAAATACATCCAGAGTAGGTTTTTTAAGCTTAGTAACAGATTGTTAGGTCAAAGGTCAGGTACACAGATTTTTAGGTCATTATTAAGGTCAGGTACACACTTTTTAGGTCATTAAGGTCAGGTGCATAAAGTTTCAAGTCTTGAAGTTCAGGTACACAATTTTACGTCATGAAGGTCAGGTACACAGATTTTTGGGTCATTAAGGTCATGACGTCAGGTACACTTTTTAGGTCATTAAGGTCAGGTGCATAAAGTTTCAAGTCTTGAAGTTCAGATACACAATTTTACGTCATGAAGGTCAGGTACACAGATTTTTAGGTCATTAAGGTCAGGTACACAGATTTTTTGGGCATTAAGGTCAGATGCATAAAGCTTCAAGTCTTGAAGTTCAGATACACAATTTTAGGCAATAAAAGTCAGGTAAGGTACATGCAATTCTTAAACTTTAAAGTCTGGCAGCCATACGAAATTACAATACATAAAGCCTCTAAGCTAACTTATCATGCAAACAAAAGTACATTCGATTGCTAGATATAAATTCAGCATGATACGAAAAAATTCCTCAGCTCTGCCTTCGTCATGGCTTCACCTTCCGGTCGGCGGGCCTTTAAACTGGCGCTGCTGCAGCTCCGGGTCGGCGCCGACAAGGCCGACAATGTGGCGCGCGCGCTCGACATGATCCGCGCCGCTGCTAGCGCCGGGGCCGATTTAATCTGCCTGCCGGAGGTGTTCAATTCGCCTTACGGCAATCAGCACTTCCCGGCCTATGCGGAGTCTGTGCCCGACGGTCCGACCTGCGACAGCTTAGCAACCGTTGCTAAGGAGACTAAAGTGCATCTGATCGGCGGCTCGCTGCCGGAGAGGTCGGCAGACGGCAGCAGGCTGTACAACACCTGCGTGTGCTATGAGCCCACCGGTCAGGTGGCCTGTATCTACCGGAAGTGCCACCTGTTTGACATTGACGTGCCCGGCAAGATTCAGTTTAAAGAGTCCGACACAATCTCTGCTGGCGACCGGCTGCAGGTGATTTAGAATCGCCCTCAGTCATGTCTAGAATCGCCTTCAGTCATGTTTAGAATCGCCCTCAGTCATGTTTAGAATCGCCCTCAGTCATGTTTAGAATCGCCCTCAGTCATGTTTAGAATCGCCCTCAGTCATGTTTAGAATCGCCTCAGTCATGTTTAGAATCGCCCTCAGTCATGTTTAGAATCGCCCTCAGTCATGTTTAGAATCGCCCTCAGTCATGTTTAGAATCGCCTTCAGTCATGTTTAGAATCGCCCTCAGTCATGTTTAGAATCGCCCTCAGTCATGTTTAGAATCGCCCTCAGTCATGTTTAGAATCGCCCTCAGTCATGTTTAGAATCGCCTTCAGTCATGTTTAGAATCGCCCTCAGTCATGTTTAGAATCGCCCTCAGTCATGTTTAGAATCGCCCTCAGTCATGTTTAGAATCGCCTTCAGTCATGTTTAGAATCGCCCTCAGTCATGTTTAGAATCGCCCTCAGTCATGTTTAGAATCGCCCTCAGTCATGTTTAGAATCGCCCTCAGTCATGTTTAGAATCGCCCTCAGTCATGTTTAGAATCGCCCTCAGTCATGTTTAGAATCGCCTTCAGTCATGTTTAGAATCGCCCTCAGTCATGTTTAGAATCGCCCTCAGTCATGTTTAGAATCGCCCTCAGTCATGTTTAGAATCGCCCTCAGTCATGTTTAGAATCGCCTTCAGTCATGTTTAGAATCGCCCTCAGTCATGTTTAGAATCGCCCTCAGTCATGTTTAGAATCGCTTTCAGTCTTGTTTAGAATCGCCCTCAGTCATGTTTAGAATCGCCCTCAGTCATGTTAAGAATCGCCCTAAGTCGTCCTCAGTCAATCAGCCACACTGCCCCACCTTCCTCTCGCAGGTGTGGCAGACGCCATTCGCCAAGATCGGGCTGGGCATCTGCTACGATATCCGGTTTCCCCGCATGGCTGCCCGGCTGGCGGAGCTCGGCTGCGACCTTCTCGTGTACCCGGGCGCTTTCAACACCACGACGGGGCCGGCGCACTGGGAGCTGCTGGTCCGGGCCACCGCCCTGCAGAATCAGCTGTTCACTGCCGTCTGCTCTCCAGCCAGCGACCCCGCATCCGGTGGCTACGTTGCCCACGGCCACAGCATGGCGGCGGATCCCTGGGGCTCCGTGCTGGCCGACTGCGGACCGGACGAGGGCCGCGTCATTGTGGACATCGATCCGGCCAGGTGCGACTCGGTCAGGCAGCAGATTCCGCTGCTGAAGCAGCAACGACCGGGACTGTATGGTGGCAGCGTCTGAATTGTGCTGCTTTCAGTTGCAGATTTTATAGAACACTTTGATTAAATATACTGCACTGTGGGTTCTATTGTTGAAAAATTTGACCAGTTTATTTCGTTAGCGGAACATTTTCAACGCTTTTTTGGATTAACTTTTATTTGTAATTTTTTATTTCAGATTACTGTGATTAGTTGATATGAACTGTTAATTGTCAAAGCGTGAGTTACGAGAGTTAGAGTTAGAGTTGGAGTTAGAGTTGGAGAGCTGATAGCTCTAGATACGTACGCTCGTATTTATAGCAAGAGCCTTTGTGAGTAGATTGAGGTAGAGATGAGGAGTTGAGGGGGATAGAGAGATGTAGGGAAGAGTGGGTAGAGACGGATGGTGGAGTGGGTAGAGAGATGGACGGTAGGGTGCCTACGAGTAGAGATGGACGGTAGATTGAGTAGAGATGGACTGTAGAGTGGGCAGAGATGGACGGTAGAGTGAGTAGAAATGGACGGTAGAGTGGTTAGAGATGGACTGTAGAGTGGGCAGAGATGGACGGTAGAGTGAGTAGAAATGGACGGTAGAGTGGTTAGAGATGGACGGTAGAGTGGTTAGAGATGGACGGTAGAGTGAGTAGAGATGGACGGTAGAGTGAGTAGAGATGGACGGTAGAGTGGTTAGAGATGGACTGTAGAGTGGATAGAGATGGACGGTAGAGTGAGTAGAGATGGACTGTAGAGTGGGCAGAGATGGACGGTAGAGTGAGTAGAAATGGACGGTAGAGTGGTTAGAGATGGACGGTAGAGTGAGTAGAGATGGACGGTAGAGTGGTTAGAGATGGACTGTAGAGTGGATAGAGATGGACGGTAGAGTGGTTAGAGATGGACGGTAGAGTGAGTAGAGATGGACGGTAGAGTGGTTAGAGATGGACGGTAGAGTGAGTAGAGATGGACGGTAGAGTGGTTAGAGATGGACTGTAGAGTGGGCAGAGATGGACGGTAGAGTGAGTAGAAATGGACGGTAGAGTGGTTAGAGATGGACTGTAGAGTGGTTAGAGATGGACGGTAGAGTGAGTAGAGATGGACGGTAGAGTGGTTAGAGATGGACGGTAGAGTGGTTAGAGATGGACTGTAGAGTGGATAGAGATGGACGGTAGAGTGGTTAGAGATGGACTGTAGAGTGGGCAGAGATGGACGGTAGAGTGGTAGAGATGGAGTAGAGTGGTTAGAGATGGACGGTAGAGTGGTTAGAGATGGACGGTAGAGTGGTTAGAGATGGACGGTAGAGTGAGTAGAGATGGACGGTAGAGTGGTTAGAGATGGACTGTAGAGTGGGCAGAGATGGACGGTAGAGTGGTTAGAGATGGACGGTAGAGTGGTTAGAGATGGACTGTAGAGTGGGCAGAGATGGACGGTAGAGTGGTTAGAGATGGACGGTAGAGTGGTTAGAGATGGACGGTAGAGTGGTTAGAGATGGACGGTAGAGTGGTTAGAGATGGACGGTAGAGTGGTTAGAGATGGACTGTAGAGTGGGCAGAGATGGACGGTAGAGTGAGTAGAAATGGACGGTAGAGTGGTTAGAGAGATAGACAATAGAGCGGGGTGGAGAGATCGAGGATAGTGGGGTATATATAAATGGGTAGAGATTGAGAGTATAGACGGGTGTGGAGATTCAATGAAGCACCTTAGTAAACTTATTATTACTATATGTAGTAAAAGATTTCCTCTTTTGCGTACGAGACCCGAATGGCTCGTGGTTGACTAATAAATCTACTGCCACTTTTCTAACTTGTAACTAACTGTTAGCGTAACGGGGTATTTGTGAATAGCAACGTTCGAACAAGCAAACACGATGTTCTAGAAAGATCGTAGTTTAATGTACTGACTGACTGGCTTCGTGAGTCGGTAAACTCTGCCGCCTCACTCGGTTGTGCTCTCAGAGCTCCTTTCGTTGGACCTCAGTCTGATGAGGTACACGATGGTCTGCTGGTATTGCTTCTCCTGCTCGCTCAGGCTGTTGGTCATCTTCCAGTTCTGGTTTGCTGTGAGCGCATGCAGTGTGTGGAGCTTTTGTTTAGGATAGTGCAGCTGCATCAAGCATCTGCAGTTCTGCTTTATCTGTTCCGCTTACACTGCATCTAATCTCCATCTGTTGATCTCACACTCCATCTGATCTCCTCCATCTATTGATCTCACACTCCATCTGATCTCTTCCATATATTCATCTCACACTCCATCTAATCTCCTCCATCTATTCATCACTCCATCTAATCTCAATCGATTCATCTCATACTGCATCTAATCTCCTCCATCTGTTCATCTCACACTCCATCTAATCTTCTCCATATCTTTATCTCACAATGCATCTACTCTTCCTTCCTCCATCTCTATCTGAGCTCATACACTACATCTACTCTCCCCCACGACTCACCCCCGATCTCGTGAGCTCTCCCGGCAGTCAAAGCCACGTTATTGTCGGCCACCACGCTGGTGAAATTGTTGCAGTGGTCCAATATGAGCCGAACGCATCCGGTCAGGCAGTACACAATCATGGTCTGTCCGGTGCTGCATGAGATGAGCACGCTTCGGCTATCTCCGTTAGGATCTCGATGCGACGATATGTCCAGCTGCTTGATAGAGTGCAGCAAGCCGTCTAGCAGGTGATAGTTCACCCGCCTTGATAGGCCGCCTTTGGCGTTGAGCAGCGATTTTGGCGGCTGGTTGGGCGTTTTGGATTGAACAGCTGGCTTGGGTATTGACTGGTCAGGTATGTGAATGCCTGGCGTGTGCTGGTCCAGGCTGAGCACCATAACTGCGCCTGCAACAGTACATGTATTTGCAGTCTCCTATTTATTATGCATGCCCATGTCCATAGGATGAGTGTCCATAGGGTGAGTGTCCATAGGGTGAGTATCCATAGAGCGAGTGTCCATAGGATGAGTGTCCATAGGGTGAGTGTCCATAGGATGAGTGTCCATAGGGTGAGTGTCCATAGGATGAGTGTCCATAGGGTAAGTGTTCACTAGGGTGGGTGTCCATAGGATGAGTGTCCATAGGATGAGTGTCCATAGGATGAGTGTCCATAGGATGAGTGTCCATAGAGCGAGTGTCCATAGGATGAGTGTCCATAGGGTGAGTGTCCATAGGGTGAGTATCCATAGAGCGAGTGTCCATAGGATGAGTGTCCATAGGGTGAGTGTCCATAGGATGAGTGTCCATAGGATGAGTGTCCATAGGATGAGTGTCCATAGGGTAAGTGTTCACTAGGGTGGGTGTCCATAGGATGAGTGTCCATATGAGTGTCCATAGAGCGAGTGTCCATAGGATGAGTGTCCATAGGGTGAGTGTCCATAGGATGAGTGTCCATAGGATGAGTGTCCATAGGATGAGTGTCCATAGGGTAAGTGTTCACTAGGGTGGGTGTCCATAGGATGAGTGTCCATAGGGTGAGTGTCCATAGAGCGAGTGTCCATAGGATGAGTTTCCATAGGATGAGTGTCCATAGGATGAGTGTCCATAGGGTAAGTGTTCACTAGGGTGGGTGTCCATAGGATGAGTGTCCATAGGATGAGTGTCCATAGGATGCGTGTTCATAAGATGAGTGTTCATATAGGATGAGTGTCCATAGAGCGAGTGTCCATAGGATGAGTGTCCATAGGATGCGTGTTCATATAGGATGAGTGTCCATAGAGCGAGTGTCCATAGGATGAGTGTCCATAGGATGCGTGTTCATATAGGATGAGTGTCCATAGAGCGAGTGTCCATAGGATGAGTGTCCATAGGATGAGTGTCCATACAATGGGTTTCCATGACTCATCGGGTAATATTTCGCAGTCGTCATGCAATTTACGCAACATGAAACATTCGCACAAGAGCTGCGGGCACCCTGACGACGTCGTCCCACAACGATTCCGCTGACGCAGGCACACGCTCCTTCAGGGTGTCACTCTGTGTGCCCCCGGGGGTTGGCCCTCCTGAGTCAGGGAGGTCCAGAGCGGTTCCAGTTTGATTTCAATTCCTTCAACGCCAAAGAGACGCCTCACCGCCGCTGCTGGTGTCAGCCTCCGGCTCGGCGAACCCCAGCACCTGCTCAACGCTGGGCAGCCGGGCCTGCAGCATGCTGTCCACCACGGCCAGCTGCAGCCGGTGCGTCCTCTCGGCCGCCATCCGGCACAGCCAGAAGAACCTCCTGGACGTCAGCACGAACAGTCGACAGGCGGACGTGGCCGTCACGCAGATTCGCTCCTCCCGGCCGGTGCTGATGCACTCGAGGCCCCAGCAGTCCAGCTCGAGAAGGCGCTGCTCGACCACCCGCCTGTGCTGATCGCCGCTCAGCTGGCGATGCAGCAGCTGCCCGCTGGCGACGAAAAAGAAGCTGCGGTTTCTGTCCTTCTGACCGCAGATCTGCTCGTTTGACTCGCCCTGGTGTGGCAAGGAAATTCAAGTTTTATGCTAAATTGTGAGTCCTCTTTTGGGTTCAGAATAGGTTGTTGAGCTCATTTTTGAGTTCCGTGTCTATTTGAGTTGACCGTGTCTTTTTTGAGTTGACCGTGTCTTTTTGAGTTGACCGTGTCTTTTTGAGTTGACCGTGTCTATTTGAGTTGACCGTGTCTATTTGAGTTCCGTGTCTATTTGAGTTGACCGTGTCTATTTGAGTTCCGTGTCTATTTGAGTTGACCGTGTCTATTTGAGTTCCGTGTCTATTTGAGTTCCGTGTCTTTTTGAGTTCCGTGTCAAATCAAATCAAAAAGACACACGGAACTCAAAAAGACACGGAACTTAAATAGACACTGAACTCAAATAGACACGGAACTCAAAAAGACACGGAACTTAAATAGACACTGAACTCAAATAGACACGGAACTCAAAAAGACACGGAACTCAAAGACACGGAACTCAAAAAGACACGGAACTCAAAGACACGGAACTCAAATAGACACGGAACTCAAAAAGACACGGAACTCAAAGACACGGAACTCAAATAGACACGGAACTCAAAAAGACACGGAACTCAAAGACACGGAACTCAAAAAGACACGGAACTCAAAGACACGGAACTCAAAAAGACACGGAACTCAAAGACACGGAACTCAAATAGACACGGAACTCAAATAGACACGGAACTCAAATAGACACGGAACTCAAAAAGACACGGAACTCAAAAAGACACGGAACTCAAAGACACGGAACTCAAATAGACACGGAACTCAAATAGACACGGAACTCAAAAAGACACGGAACTCAAATAGACACGGAACTCAAAAAGACACGGAACTCAAATAGACACGGAACTCAAAAAGACACGGAACTCAAAGACACGGAACTCAAAAAGACACGGAACTCAAAGACACGGAACTCAAAAAGACACGGAACTCAAAGACACGGAACTCAAATAGACACGGAACTCAAAAGACACGGAACTCAAATAGACACGGAACTCAAAAAGACACGGAACTCAAAAAGACACGGAACTCAAAGACACGGAACTCAAATAGACACGGAACTCAAATAGACACGGAACTCAAAAAGACACGGAACTCAAAAAGACACGGAACTCAAAGACACGGAACTCAAATAGACACGGAACTCAAATAGACACGGAACTCAAAAAGACACGGAACTCAAAAAGACACGGAACTCAAAAAGACACTGAACTCAAAAAGACACTGAACTCAAAAAGACACGGAACTCAAAAAGACATGGAACTCAAAAAGACACGAAACTCAAAAAGACACGGAACTCAAAAAGACACGGAACTCAAAAAGACACGGAACTCAAAAAGACACTGAACTCAAAAAGACACTGAACTCAAAAAGACACGGAACTCAAAAAGACATGGAACTCAAAAAGACACGAAACTCAAAACTTTCCCAGAACTTTGCTACTTGAAAGAGTGACTCAATAGAAGTTCAGCTCTAAACCAGCAAATGAACTCACCAGCCTCTCGAACATGTAGCAGACGAACTCCATGATCTCCTCGTTGCTCCGACCGCAGAACGGGCGCAGTTGCGACAGCGCTTTGTGCACCTTCAACTTGTCCATCTCAGACTTCACAAAGCTGCCAGTCTCGTCCTGTGCTCTCTCCTCCGTGAGCCCAGCTGTGTCTGGCAGCTTGATTGCTTTGCGCTGCATGTCGCCGCTCTCTCCTGTCGTGTTGCACGTTGTATGGAATTGAGGCCACTTTATTTGAGCAATTTGGGAACGTCTGCTTCTGCATAGGGCAATGAATTATCTATGGGAAATTCTGGGAAGTGTCTTATGTATCAGATTAAACATGCCTTTTGAGGGATTTATTTGTATAAATCACGAGGGCCTGAGGTTTTATGAAAATAACTCCCGAAAAAGGCATGTGTAATCTCGTATAAACCATAGACATAAAGACTTTACGGGATATTTTTGAATATTACCAAATAAAATCCCGGAGAACGCAAATATTGTCACGGAAAGTCTTATTTCTATGGTTTATACACAGTTACAGTATCTAATCAATACAGGGGGCTGTAACCTAGTGTTAGAGCGTCGGACTCACGACTTGAGGGTCTGGGGTTCGATTCTTGACCCATTCGGAACAATTTGTGGCTTTGAGCAAGACGCGTAACTCTGCATTGCTTCAGTCCACCCAGCTGTAAAATGGGTGCCAGCATTAGCTGGGGTAATTGAGGATGTGTGTGGCAACCCCCCAGTCCTTGGACTGAACAGCCGTACGCAGCCTTCAGATGCGCCGCCGCGCAATTGCTGCGGCTGAGCTGTCGGTTGTATATCTGGCTCAATTGGGGCAGGTGTAATCAATTATTATTAATTATCATACACATTTACTAAAGATCTTGAATTTGACGAACAGCCACTTGGAAAGTTTCAGTCTACGAGTATATGATGCGTCATTTTTGACTGAGCAAATGTCTATGGCCAAAAGCCCGTGGCAATCCGAATTTATATGTCACCGAACTCAAAGCATCAAAGCAAGCAATTATAGTGACAGCAGCTGTTTACAAAAAAATGTCCAGATTAGCTCACCGTTTTAGCACCGGCCAGAGGCGAGTCAGACGGACCAGCGCTCCAAATATTCTAACGGCCAGCAACGCTCAGAAAGTTTCTCACAGCGGTGGCGATGGTGGGACCTGCGATCCGCAGCTGATCAAATCGCTCAACAGGATGACATCCGAGCAGCAGGCGAAAGCGGCCGGCGGCGGCGGCGGCGGCGGCGGCAAAGAGGAAGCTAACGCCCTCAGCGAGGAGGGCTCGCTGCAGCGCGAGATGCTCAAGGATCCGCGATTCGGCAGTCCGCTGCTCTGCGACGCCCTCGTGATGCTGCTGGCTCTGGTGCCCCTGTTCTGCGGCTTCATCGGCTACTTCTCTGACACCAAGTGAGCTGGGGGCTGGAATAGATTGACCTGAGTTGACCTGGATTGTCCTCGATTGACCTGAATTGACCTCGATTGTCCTCAATTGACCTGAATTGACCTCGATTGTCCTCGATTGACCTGGATTCACCTGAATTGATCTGGATTGACCTGGATTGACCTATTGACCTGGATTGACCTGAAATGACCTGAATTGATCTGGATTGACCTGAATTGACCTGGATTGACCTGGATTGACCTGGATTGACCTGAATTGATCTGGATTGACCTGGATTGACCTGGATTGACCTGAATTGACCTGAATTGACCTGGATTGACCTGGATTGACCTGGAAACACCTGAATTGATCTGGATTGACCTGAATTGACCTGGATTGACCTGGATTGACCTTGATTGACCTGAATTGACCTGAATTGATCTGGATTGACCTCAATTGATCTGGATTGATTTGAATTGATCTGGATTGACCTGGATTGTCCTCGATTGATCTGGATTGACCTGAATTGACCTGAATTGATCTGGATTGACCTGGATTGATCTGGATTGACCTGAATTGATCTGGATTGACCTCAATTGATCTGGATTGATTTGAATTGATCTGGATTGACCTGGATTGTCCTCGATTGATCTGGATTGACCTGAATTGACCTGAATTGATCTGGATTGACCTGAATTGATCTGGATTGACCTCAATTGATCTGGATTGATTTGAATTGATCTGGATTGACCTGGATTGTCCTCGATTGATCTGGATTGACCTGAATTGACCTGAATTGATCTGGATTGACCTGGATTGACCTCGATTGACCTGGATTCACCTGAATTGATCTGGATTGACCTGAATTGACCTGGATTGACCTGGATTGACCTGGATTGACCTGGATTGACCTGGATTGACCTGAATTGACCTGGATTGACCTGGATTGACCTGAATTGACCTGAATTGACCCGGATTGACCTGAATTGACTTGAATTGTTCTCGATTGAGCTGAATTGACCTCAGTTGACCTAGATTGATCCGTGCTGACCTGGGTTGACCTAGATTAACTCACTGAGAGTGGATGAGTTGATGAACTGACACAATGCAGCCCTCGGCACCAATGCCCCAATCTACACGCCACCCACAGAAAGGACCAAAGTGTGGGCTCGGGCTACCACTACGGCCTGGCATTGTGCGGCATTTTCATTTTCCTACTGGGCCTTCGCTCGGCCAGCCTCCACCTCATCAACGGCACCGACATTACCGAGGATCGGGTGCTGTACATCCTGGACAAGTTTGGCGGCTCGGTGTGGATACCGAAGGTGCCGGAGGTGCTGCAGGTTGAGGCCGGCGGCAGTCTAGCGCAGCAGCCAACGACTTCAGCTGGCCTTGACGAGACCTGCAAGCTGATGCTCGACCCCATGTCCTCCAGCGTCTTCCTGCTCGGAAATCCGCGACAGACTGGCCAGAGCGCTGGCGGTCAGACCTCGGACTCGGTCAAAGTTTAATCGATTTGTTAGATTCAAAATACACCCGTAGTTAGTTCGCTTGAAATCTTTATCGAGAAATTTTTCACTTTTTCCAGTAAATTTTTTCTATTTCTACTAACAGTAGACTTGTGGCATATAAAGCTTATTTTGGTGCCCAGAAAATTACACCCATAGGTAAAGTTTTCTAGCCCTGACGCTGGGTCTAAAAATAGAATGAGGAATCACCTTGTACGCGTACATTCTCTGCTATTCATACTAGGTACTACCTTACTGAAGTAGTATCGTACGGGTGCATCTCTGGGCAGCTGACAAATTTAAACATTGCGCGATAGCTATTTTTTAAACGGTTGTACCTCATTGTCAAGATCAGAAACTGTGGGTGCACTTCTATGCCTTAAGATTCAAAGGAAAAGTGTTAGAAAAAAGTGGTATAAGTGTTTGAAATATATTTATCACAAATTGCAATTGTTATTCTTTCAAAATGGAAAATACTTATATAGTTACTATGTATGCAACTGAAGCAGTTTAAGTTTCTGCATATGTTAACTGAGTTAAGATGGAACCAGTGACATCATGATGTAGTTGGGAAGCTTTGGGTAGTCATGGATGATGAACTCTCGCAGCACCGGCTTCACATCCGGGTCGCGCACCAGATCAGGGTGTGCCTTCAGATAGGTCTGGAAATTCATCTTGGTGGGCAGGTTGCTCAGGCTCTCTCTGTAGAGCTGCTCGAACTTCTTTATTCGGCTGCTCAGAAGTCTGTTCTCCTCCTCCAGTCTCTGCACTGCCTGGAAATTGGGGAGGCAACTGCTGTCATCTCCCATGCTGTCATCTCCCATGCTGTCATCTCCCATGCTGTCATCTCCCATGCTGTCATCTCCCATGCTGTCATCTCCCATGCTGTCATCTCCCATGCTGTCATCTCCCATGCTGTCATCTCCCATGCTGTCATCTCCCATGCTGTCATCTCCCATGCTGTCATCTCCCATGCTGTCATCTCCCATGCTGTCATCTCCCATGCTGTCATCTCCCATGCTGTCATCTCCCATGCTGTCATCTCCCATGCTGTCATCTCCCATGCTGTCATCTCCCATGCTGTCATCTCCCATGCTGTCATCTCCCATGCTGTCATCTCCCATGCTGTCATCTCCCATGCTCTCCCCGAGCTACTCTCAGCACCCGATCGCAGTTTTGAGCGTCCTCAGCCTCACCTTCTTCAGTCTATTTTCTCTCTCCCGGCGGTTCTTCCTGCAGGCGATGGCTGACTGCCGGTTCTTCTCCCGCCTCTTCAACTGCATCTGCCGGGTCTCTTCGCTCACCTGCAGAGGCGTTTGACATATTATAAAGGAGACGCAACTAAGAAATTAGATGCAACTCAGAAAGTAGATTGATACGACTGAGAGAGTAGATGTAAATGCAGCTGAGAGATTAGATGCAGCTATGAGAGTAGATGCAACTGAGAGAATAGATAGCTCGTAATTTAGATATTGGATGGAAATGAGAGAGTCTGGATACAACTGAGTGAGTAGGATGAACCTGAGAGAGTAGAGAGATTAGATATTCAGTAATTGGATGCAAATTTGAAAGTAGATGCAAATTTGAGAGTATATGCAACTGAGTGAGTGGGATAAAACTAAGAAATTAAATACAACTGAGAGAGTAGAAAACACTGAGAGAATAGATGCAACTTATAGAGTAGATGCAACTGAGAGAATAGATGCAACTGAGAGAGTAAATGCAACTGAGAGAGTAAATGCAACTGAGAGAGTAAATGCAACTGAGAGAGTAGATGCAACTGAGAGAGTAGATGCAACTTAGAGAGTAGATGCAAATGAGAGAGTAAATGCAACTGAGAGAGAGATGATATGCAACTGAGAGAGAGATGATATGCAACTGAGAGAGTAGATGCAACTTAGAGAGTAGATGCAACTGAGAGAGTAGATGCAACTTATAGAGTAGATGCAACTGAGAGAGTTGATGTAACTGAGAAAACAGATACATGCAATTTAGATATTGAATGCAAATGAGAAAGTAGATGCAACTGAGAGAGTAGATGCAACTGAGAGAGTAGATGTAAATGAGAGAGTAAATGCAACTGAGAGAGAGATGAGATGCAACTGAGAGAGTAGATGCAATTGAGAGAGTAGATGCAACTTAGAGAGTAGATGCAACTGAGAGAGTAAATGCAACTGAGAGAGTAAATGCAACTGAGAGAGTAAATGCAACTGAGAGAGTAGATGCAACTGAGAGAGTAGATGCAACTTAGAGAGTAGATGCAAATGAGAGAGTAAATGCAACTGAGAGAGAGATGAGATGCAACTGAGAGAGTAGATGCAATTGAGAGAGTAGATGCAACTGAGAGAGTAGATGCAACTTAGAGAGTAGATGCAACTGAGAGAGTAAATGCAACTGAGAGAGTAAATGCA
Source organism: Macrostomum lignano (assembly GCA_002269645.1). Classification (NCBI taxonomy): domain Eukaryota; kingdom Metazoa; phylum Platyhelminthes; family Macrostomidae; genus Macrostomum; species Macrostomum lignano. Next base: position 95,181 of record NIVC01001340.1, on the reverse strand, counting down.
ACTGAGAGAGTAGATGCAACTGAGAGAGTAGATGCAACTTAGAGAGTAGATGCAACTGAGGGATTAGGATAAAACTGAGAGAGTAGATGCAACTGAGAGAGTAGATGCAATTGAGAGAGTAGATGCAACTGAGAGAGAGATGAGATGCAACTGAGAGAGTAAATGCAACTGAGAGAGTAAATGCAACTGAGAGAGTAAATGCAACTGAGAGAGTAGATGCAACTGAGAGAGTAGATGCAACTTAGAGAGTAGATGCAACTGAGGGATTAGGATAAAACTGAGAGAGTAGATGCAACTGAGAGAGTAGATGCAACTGAGAGAGTAGATGCAACTGAGAGAGTAAATGCAACTGAGAGAGTAAATGCAACTGAGAGAGTAGATGCAACTGAGAGAGTAGATGCAACTTAGAGAGTAGATGCAACTGAGGGATTAGGATAAAACTGAGAGAGTAGATGCAACTGAGAGAGTAGATGCAATTGAGAGAGTAGATGCAACTGAGAGAGAGATGAGATGCAACTGAGAGAGTAAATGCAACTGAGAGAGTAAATGCAACTGAGAGAGTAGATGCAACTGAGAGAGTAGATGCAACTTAGAGAGTAGATGCAACTGAGGGATTAGGATAAAACTGAGAGAGTAGATGCAACTGAGAGAGAGATGAGATGCAACTGAGAGAGTAAATGCAACTGAGAGAGTAAATGCAACTGAGAGAGTAAATGCAACTGAGAGAGTAAATGCAACTGAGAGAGTAGATGCAACTTAGAGAGTAGATGCAACTGAGGGATTAGGATAAAACTGAGAGAGTAGATGCAACTGAGAGAGTAGATGCAACTGAGAGAGTAGATGCAACTGAGAGAGTAGATGCAACTGAGAGAGTAGATGCAACTGAGAGAGTAGATGCAACAGAGAGTAGATGCAACTGAGAGAGTAAATGCAACTGAGAGAGTAAATGCAACTGAGAGAGTAGATGCAACTCAGGGATTAGGATAAAACTGAGAGAGTAGATCCAACTGGCAGAATAGATAATTTAGATATTGGATGAGTCACCCGAGCCTCAGTTCGGCCACTGTCCGAAGCCTGTGCTGTGCTCGGCTGTTCGTCAGACTCTCCCCGCTGTAACCTGCGCAATCGAATTGTGAGCTGCAGCTCCCGTCTGACGAGTTCGCTGTACTTGGATGTGCTCAACTGCGCTCCGAGCTGACTGGACTCGCTATCGATGTCGATGTCAGCTGCCTCGCCAGCGCTGCCTCTGGAGCTGGATCCCATGAGTTCGATCATCAGCTGCTGTGCTTCATCGGCCTTCGCCATAGCCAGCATGTCGCACAGGTGTTCTGTCACCTTGTTGAAGTCCTTGGATGAGTCAGCTGTACTGGGCAGCTCGTGCTTGTCTTGCATTTTTATAGTTCTATGGCTGAATAGATGAGTGCAGCTAAAGTGAGGCCAGTGCCTTGTAGAAAGTTTTGTCCTGACGCAACACTTATATATACAGGCTAGAGCGATTTGGCTAAATGGTCCCAGCGATCAGGGTACTGCCGCGTTGGATCTCGGGACTTCGGGGTTTTTTCCGGTGATCTGTATTTTCGGAGCTGACGATATTGATGATCGTTTTTGTTCATGATAGCGGCAGTAGTTTAACAGTAGTACCTAAAGCTGTAATTGCTAAATAGAAATTATTCACTCTACTTTACTAAGTATTGTTCAACTATTTTCTTTTTGTTTTAATTATAAGTATTTTTCGTGTCATTTTGAATCGGAACATTTTTGATAATAATGGAATTTTTTATGCTAAAAGCGCGGCTTCTACTACTGCCAAGTAGTGCGATGCTAATTTCATTGTAAAAGCTCGTTAAATTGTGACTTTGAACTATCAACTTTAGATTTTCAAACTCCAGTACATGTAATAGAATCCTCTTCTCAGTCATTATATGTACAATTAATCACCTGTCAACTATGAGAATCGCCTGTCAGCTGTGAGAATCACCTGTCAACTATGAGAATCGCCTGTCAGTTATGAGAATCACCTGTCAACTATGAGAATCGCCTGTCAGTTATGAGAATCGCCTGTCAACTATGAGAATCGCCTGTCAGGCTATAAGAATCGCCTGTCAGCTATGAGAATCGCCTGTCAGCTATGAGAATCGCCTGTCAAGCTATGAGAATCGCCTGCCATTGTACATTGCATTGTGACTGGTGACTGTATTTCCTTCATTCTACTGACTGCGTAATATTTGATTTTTTAACTCTTCTTATACATATGTCGCCGTTTAAACTCCGTTTCGTTTTCAAATATAACTAAGCTTTGCTTGAGAATGATCAATGGTGATCGCGAAACGTGTCGCAATGTTACAAATTACAAAATGTTGATAATTAGTTTTTTAATCGCCTGTCAAGCTATGAGAATCGCCTGTCAAACTATGAGAATTGCCGATCAAACTATGAGAATCGAATGTCAAACTATGAGAATCGAATGTCAAACTATGAGAATCGCCTGTCAAGCTATGAGAATCGCCTGTCAAGCTATGAGAATCGCCTGTCAAACTATGAGAATCGAATGTCAAACTATGAGAATCGCCTGTCAAGCTATGAGAATCGCCTGTCAAGCTATGAGAATCGCCTGTCAAGCTATGAGAATCGCCTGTCAAACTATGAGAATTGCCGATCAAACTATGAGAATTGCTTGTCAAACTATGAGAATTGCCGATCAAACTATGAGAATCGCCTGTCAAACTATGAGAATCGCCTGTCAAACTATGAGAATCGAATGTCAAACTACGAGAATCGCCTGTCAGGCTATGAGAATCGCCTGTCAAACTATGAGAATTGCCGATCAAGCTATGAGAATCGCCTGTCAAGCTATGAGAATCGCCTGTCAAACTATGAGAATCGCCTGTCAAGCTATGAGAATCGCCTGTCAAGCTATGAGAATCGCCTGTCAAGCTATGAGAAACATGTCAAAAAAGCAAACACACGAAGTCATTGAGACGGTTATCAATTATACGCAAATGTTTCCTAGCATTCAATGTAACCCGTTAAACTTCATACCGTATAGTTGTCTATAGGCTCACAAATTGTTGGAAAACAAAAACAATTAAAAAGCAGATACAGATAGAAGAAGAAAATTGATACTATCAATAAAGGAAATTACAAGACGATGTGAGCAGTTAAGAAAAGAAATTTGTTTTCAAAAAAGGAAAATTCAAATTTCGCGCAATAGGCAACATCGATCTGGGATAACAAAACTCCCGGAAGTTAGAGGGGCTTCAGTAAAATAAGCCAAGGTAGAAGTTTAACATGCAGAATGCAGAATAAAACTGAAATAAAAGAAATTGAGACTAAGATGTCGGCAGCAATAAAATTGAACTGCAAACAATGCCTTACAAAAAGCACTCTTTATCGCGCACTTGTAAAATTTACATCGCATGCTTAATTGATTAACAAAATCACGCTACTTGAAGTAGTTCAGCTGCCAACAAGCTGAGTACACAAAAGAGGAAGCCAAAAAATGCGAACGGAACAGGCGATGCAAAGGACTTCTCCCGCCAAATTCATTTCCATTGATTGCTACAAAAAACAGTTTAAAAAAGCGTTACAGGACTACAGCTGCATAAAAAACAAAAGCAAAATGTGCTGCTGGCCTACTATCAGTAGCTGAGCGCAGACTGGATTGTTTCATTCAGAGCGGCTCCAGCTTGAACGGATCATCTTCCATAGCTGGCGGCAGCAGCAAGCTTGGCGTCAGAAGGATCTCCTCCTGTTGGGGTGCGTTGCTAACGGTAGACACCGATGTCAAGGACGCCAAATCGGGCGCTGCCATGGAAACTGAAGCAGAGGCTTCCGGGCAGGAAAACCGATGCTCGTTGAGACGGCGAAGTAAATCCGATCTGAATAGAGTTGGAATATATCAATCAAAATATCAATCAATCAGTCAATCGTATCAATCAATCAATCAGTCAATCCGTCAATCAATCACTCAATCAATATACTGTATCAAACAATTTATCAATCAATCAATATGTAAACCAATCTATCTATCTATCTATCTATCTATCTATCTATCTATCTATCTATCTATCTATCTATCTATCTATCTATCTATCTATCTATCTATCTATCTATCTATCTATCTATCTATCTATCTATCTATCTATCTATCTATCTATCTATCTATCTATCTATCTATCTATCTATCTATCTATCTATCTATCTATCTATCTATCTATCTATCTATCTTTCTACCTATCCATCCCACTGACCTGGCCGCAGTCAGCGCCGCCACCCGTGACTCCAGCTCAGCCCGCTCCGTCTCCAGCTCGCGCACCTCGGCCGCCAGCCCGTCCAGCTGGTCCTGCCGCTTCTTCCGGCACCGCGCCGCGGCCGCCCGATTTCGTTCGCGCCGACGATTCGCCCGCCGCTGCCAGGCGTCCTCCGGCGCTGGCGCCGATTTTGTCGTCGACGCAGCAGCGGCCGACTGTCTTGCCTGACGCGCCTGCGGCGGTCGCTGCTTTGAGTCGCCGCGATTAAGATTGAGCCTCATCTGTTGCGAAAGCATGTTTGTAATAAAAGTCACCGACTGTTTCATCTGTTGTTAAGAACTGCACATGATTTACGAGCAGACACTAAACGGTTGGTGGCTGTGAGGGACCAGTTTTTTAGCGCCACTTAAACTCATTTTGGCGCCACCACAGATATAAAGTTTGGTGTCACCACAGAGATCAAGTTTGGTGTCACCACAGATATCAAGTTTGGTGTCACCACAGAGATCAAGTTTGGTGTCACCACAGATATCAAGTTTGGTGTCATACCAGACATCAAGTTTGGCGCCATATCAGATATCAAGTTTGGCGCCACCACACATATCAAGTTTGGCGCCACCACACATATCAAGTTTGGTGTCACCACAGATATCAAGTTTGGTGTCACCACAGATATCAAGTTTGACGCCACCACAGATATCAAGTTTGGTGTCACCACACATATCAAGTTTGGTGTCACCACAGATATCAAGTTTGGCGCCACCACAGATATCAAGTTTGGCGCCACCACACATATCAAGTTTGGTGTCACCACAGATATCAAGTTTGGTGTCACCACAGATATCAAGTTTGGCGCCATATCAGATATCAAGTTTGGCGCCATATCAGATATCAAGTTTGGCGCCACGTCAGATATCAAGTTTGGCGCCATATCAGATATCAAGTTTGGCGCCACCACACATCAAGTTTTGCGCGGCTGACCACGCGTCATCTGTCTAACGACTCTAACCCCCCTTCTCAAGAAATGCTCAAATTTTACAGTCGCGAACCTTTCCCAGTCCAGAAGACATGCTGGCGGGTCCAGTCGCCGAAGACAGCGATGTGGATGACGTCACCACCACCTCCTGATGAGCGATGTCGCTGGAATCAGATGAGGGAAAGTCCTGCAGGCGGTGCAGTACCGGCTGCTGCTGCTGCTGCTGCTGCTGCTGGTGCTGCACATGATGGAACTGCCACTGAGTGCCGGCTGAACCGTTGAAGATAAAGTCGACTGTAGGACTGTACGCTGTTGTCTGTGGAGTTGGGATTTTGATTTATGACAATCTTCTTTGTGATTTATTGGGGTTCTTGTTGATCATTTCTTGGAATTGGGTTCTGCTACGAAGTTGTAGACTTTCTATGAAATCTTAACGTTACAAAGGGATTTTCAGGGATCAGGTGGAGTGTGGGATCTATGGTAGTGGAATGTGGAGTGTCGACGATTTCAGGTGGAGTGTGGGATCTGAAATGAAGTGTGGGATCTTAGATGAAGTGTGGGATCTCAGGTGGAGTATGGGATCTCAAATGAAGTATGGAAGTTCAAATGAAGTTTGGGGTCTCAGATGAAGTGTGGGATCTCAGGTGGAGTGTGGGACCTCAGGTGGAGTATGGGACCTCAGGTGGAGTATGGGACCTCAGGTGGGTTGTAACCGTGTAAGGAAGGACCCTAGGTGAACTGTAGGATCTCAGAAAACATGTACACGTAGAATCTCGGGTAAACTGTTTGATCTCATATTAGGTGAACTTGACCGTCATAACGTCAGGTGAAAATACATACCGGTATTGAATTTCAATTAAAAGAGCGCACCTGCGGATAAGCCAGCGAGGCTGCAGCCCCGTGGCCAGTGGCATACGTAGTCGGCGACGGTGTCACGGTGGCAGCGACGGTCGCAGCGGGAAACGGGCAATTCTCCACGTCGTCGGGCGTTTTAGCAATGAGAAACTCGTTAAAACAGCCGCCTTCGATTCGTTTGTGCCGCAACACTTTCAGGCCTTTCACCATGGTGGTCGATAACTTTATGCGATGATGCTGAGCTGGCTCCTTCGAGGATGGTTGGAGATTTAGTCAGCGATTCATTTCTGTGCAGTTTTCTCTGCTGAGTCAAACTGGATTTCACCTTCTCTCTGCAGCATTTGGCATTAAATTTAGTCAGGCTGAGGGGTTGGTGTCCCCCCTCCGCTGGGAGGGGTTAGTCAGTCCAAGATTAGAACGCCAACACTCCTTGTCGAAACTGCCAAATTTGGAAAATAGCTAGCCCTCAAATAGGAGTGTACAGGAGTGTACACTGGGGCTGAGAGGTAGCAGGCGGGATTCCCCAGCCAAATGAAGGGCGCGAGTTGGGGTGAATCACGCATCGACAACCCCTGCGCTGAGCTAAAAATAGACTCTAAATCACTCTGGGCTCGTGAGGGCAAGTTGGTGCATTTTTGCGTAGCAATTCTAGGCGGGGGGGAGACTTTATTTTATCTATCTTTTCCGTCCTTTTTATGTTAAATATGCAAATGTTAGAAAATAGGTAAGAAAAGAGTAGGTTAAAAAATTACATTGTTTGTAACTAACCATTACTATAGTGTATCATTGGAGAAAGAGGTTCATAAGACCCAATTGTCTCATCATATCGCATCGCCTAAAAGTTAAGCATCTACTCAAGGACAACTACAACACCAGGGAGTGTTTTAGTTGTCCCTGCATCTACTTTAGAAAAGTTACATGGACTACGAGTATCTGGACGAATTACACGTAAAACGCCATGACCCTACTTTGGGCTAATAAGAAAGCAATTCAAGTAGTACCAACCATACATGTATATATAGACAATCTAAAAGTGACCAGACCACACACAGGCTGAGGGGCAAGCAGTTTGTTTTATTTTCTTACGATCTCAACAGATGACTTACTGCTGTACATGTATATGTTGAATATGCTGTTCAATATGCTGTTGATGTTGTAAGTTGCTGGTTGATGTTGATGTCAATACTGCTGTATGTTGTAGCGATTACATTAAATACCATTAGCGTAATAGAGCCCGCAACTAGTATAGGGGCTGATGCGCTAGAACATTGAAACAAGGACCACTGTATATAACTGTATGTAACTGTTATATACAGTGGTCCTTGCATTGAAATAGAAAGTTAAAGTGAAATAGTAAGATTGGTGATGCTGCATGCGCTTTTGAGTCTTATTCAAAATTATAGTGAAGAGTCAAAGGGAATATAATTATATGCCATTGATTTTCTAGTGCATGTAAAATCTATCGCTTCTCATGCATTTTGCAATTTCAAAGAAATTATACATGTCGATTACCATGCAATGACACGTCAGTTGAATTTTAATCGTAGACCAATCGGAGGACTTATTTGTAGACCAATTTTTTGATGTACTAACTATACACTAACGAGATAGGCTAAAATGCATGTACACTGTACATTAACATGTACTAATTAAGTACGAACAAAAATAATTAGCTTGATTTAGGAATCTCTAGCATTAAAAAAGGCTCGCTTCTAGTAAATGATTAGTTAAAAGATAGTTGCTTTGAGACAAAGCTGTAAAGAAAAAAGACGGAAAAATCTACTTTTTAGGGCTACTTTTAGTATTATCATACGAGCGGCCTACTCGACTCTTCGACTGCCATGTTTCCGGTTTTCATTTTTTAATAATTAGTTATGATAAACAAAACATCTAAAAGTTTCTGAAAAGAAAACTACTTTTTAAGGAATAATCAATATTAGTGTATATTTTTTAAAGAAAAACATGCACATAAATTATACTCAATTTTCTAGCTTTAACTAAAACCAGTCCTGTATTAATATTTTGAAAAATATAGTTAGCAAAGCAAAGGTTTTACATCAAATGCCTAGTGTTGGTTTAACAACAAAGTAAGGAATTTTATCATGACGGACAAGGAAACAACTCAGGAACCAAAGTCTGGTGGTGAGGAGGTTAAGAAAGAGAAGAAAGTGGTTGGTAAGTTTGGGTTTCGTTTTATAAGAATGTGTGATAATTTTTGTAAAAAATGCAATAATGCATTAAAATAAAATTTTTAGGGTTTTGACTTTTGAGTGCAGTGTTGTGTAATTGCTGTCGAATTATTTTTTACCCTATTATTTTTTACAGCATAAAAACGAACTTTAAGGCTTATCCTTAGACCTAACAAAAGGTTGCATTTAGGACTATGAATTTAACTTGAAGATAACCTGCTATGAACATTGTCTTTTGCATTTACCTATTTGCCCCACCCCAATACATGACTATATTCTAAAAAAGTTACTGATATCCTGGACACTTCAAGTATACTAATTAAAGCTTTTAAATTTGCATATTGCTTTTATGTACCAAAATGGTTTATAATATTAATAAATAATGGTAACAGAATATTAAATTTAGAAGTTTACCCCTGCCTTTCAATTAAAATGCATCATTTAATTTAATTGACACTTTGCTTTAAGAAACACTTATAAAAAAATAGTAATATAAAGTTAGATTAGTTTTGTTCTAGTCAACTGGTCTTTTAAAAAGAGAAAGCATAGGCCATAGATCTTTTCCTACAAATATTAGGCCTAGTTAAATTTCAAATTTATTGATCCAATTCAAAGCCTATAATATAATTTCAATAATATAATAAATTTATTATTTTGTTTTTATATATAGTAGTTAATTAGCATTTCTAATCAATGTTTTTAATATGATTATTATTTCCAAAGAAAGTCATTACATTAAGCTGATTAGCTAGGGTGGTTGTCCCTCCCAAGTAAAGACTAGAAAAAATCAAAGGGCAACCAAGCAATTTGCCAAAATATAAAGCTATCTCTTCTATCTTTATCTCCTTTCTATAGTCCAAATCATGCTTGGTGCATACCTAAAAAGAAATTTAATAATTATAAATGCATGCCAAAAAAATGACAACTATTTGTCTATATATATATGACAATATATGACAATATTTATGACAACTATGTTGAAATCTATGTTTGCATTGTAACAATAAATGACCTTTTTGTGTTGGATAAAGAATCCTTTTTGGTAGATAATTTGGTTGAATGTTTTTTGCCTATACTATTTTAAATAGTAGAAAATCAATGCTTACAAACATTTGTTTAAATGCCTTATTATGAATTTTAAAACCAGAAAGCTTGAAATTTATTTAAAATGAACTTTTCAATCTTTTTCCCCTTAATATAATTTGAATTCTTCAGCATGATTCTATGAAGTCCATGCCAGGTGTGCATGCACACTATTTTCTTAGGAGTCATGCACACCAACTGTGCACACCTAACTTTTGGCATGCAAGGCCAATGCACATCTGAATTTTTAGGCATATACTACTTGATCTGGAGTGTGGCCCCTTTTGGGTCTTTATCTTCTAGAATCTGCTTGGATGACAAAAAATTATCATTTTTATATAATCAAAGCATATGCAAGAATAGAATGGATTGCTAACCTAGCCAATCATGGATGCAAGAATAGAATAGATTGCTAATCTAGCCAATCATGGATGCAGAAATAGAATAGATTGCTAATCTAGCCAATCATGGATGCAGAAATAGAATAGATTGCTAATCTAGCCAATCATGGATGCAGAAATAGAATGGATTGCTAATCTAGCCAATCATGGATGCAGAAATAGAATGGATTGCTAACCTAGTCAATCATGGATGCAGAAATAGAATGGATTGCTAACCTAGCCAATCATGGATGCAGAAATAGAATGGATTGCTAACCTAGCCAATCATGGATGCAGAAATACAATGGATTGCTAATCTAGCCAATCATGGATGCAGAAATAGAATGGATGGATTGCTAATCTAGCCAATCATGAATGCAGTCTATGCAGTAATAGAATGGATTGCTAATCTAGCCAATCATGGATGCAGCAACAGAATGGATTGCTAATACAGCCTGTATGTATAGTGAAATGCCTGACATTAAATAGCCTCTCAACCATCCCCTCCCCAGCCACCAAGGTAACGGGCACTGTCAAATGGTTCAACGTCAAGAATGGCTACGGTTTCATCAATCGAGACGACAACAAAGACGACATATTCGTGCACCAGACTGCCATTATTAAGAACAATCCAAACAAATGGCAACGCTCGGTTGGCGACAACGAGAAAGTCGAATTCGACGTTGTCGAAGGCGAGAAAGGCCTGGAGGCGTCCAACGTCACTGGGCCCGATGGCAGTCCTGTGCAGGGCAGCCAGTACGCTTCCAATAGATTTCGACCTGGCGGTGGTCGCGGCGGACCACGCGGCGGCTTTCGCGGCGGCTATGGCGACGGCTTCGGGCGGAGGCCGCCCGGCCGCTATTCGAGGCCCTACATGTACGGCCGGGGCGGCGGCATGCCTATGGTGAGTGTATACTCTGGTCTGGGAGTGAGTTTTTGTCTGTGTCCCGGGTTTGTTCTAAAGGATTTTGGATAATATGGTCTGAGAAGTTTGTTTGGGATTTGGGATAATCAGGTCTGAGGGATTTTCTTGGGATTTGGGATAATCAGGTCTGTAGGATTTTCTTGGGATTTGGGATGATTAGGTCTGTGGGATTTGCTTGGGATTTGGGATAATTAGGTCTGTGGGATTTGCTTGGGATTTGGGATGATTAGGTCTGTGGGATTTTCTTGGGATTTGGGATAATCAGGTCTGTAGGATTTTCTTGGGATTTGGGATAATCAGGTCTGTGGGATTTGTTTGGGATTTGGGATGATTAGGTCTGTGGGATTTTCTTGGGATTTGGGATAATTAGGTCTGTGGGATTTGCTTGGGATTTGGGATAATCGGGTCTCTGAAATTTGCTTGGGATTTGGGTTAATCAGGTCTGAGAGATTTTCTTGGGATTTAGGATAATCAGGTCTCTGGGATTTGCTTGGGATCTGGGATAATCAGGTCTGAGAGATTCGCTTGGGATTTGAGATCAGAACTCTAAGCTACTGATCTGCCAACGCCCAAGCTCTGCTTTTATCCAATAAAGGGCGATCGCGGCTTGCCCGGACCAGAGTACGGCATGGTGCCGATGCACCCGGGCTTCCCCGGCCCCTATGCTTACCGTGGCGTCGGTGGCGGCCGCCCGATGCGCCGGCCTGCCTATTACGACCCCGGCATGATCAGCAGCTATCGCGGCGGCTACGCTGGTGGCCTCCCGGCTCAGGCCGGCGGCGGCCCGCCGATGCCCTACCAGTATCCGCCTGTGTACTTTCACCGCGGCGGCAGCGGATTTCGCGGCAGTCGAGGCGGCGGCCGGTGGCGAGGCCGAGGCGGCGCCAATCGGCGAAGGGACAGCGGAGGGGAGGCGCCGCCAGCTGCTGTCGATTCTAACAACGAGAAGTCGAACAGGAAGAATGATGGAAAGGTATTCTAATTGTAGAATTACTGTTTTTGACAGAAAATTATTCTATTAAATAATCAGTTTTCCCTTATTATGGTCCCTAATTCGCCCTCCAATCTCTTACAGAATCGCCTCTAATCTCAGAGAATCTCTTCCAATCTCATAGAGAATCGCCTCCGATCTCTTACAGAATCGCTTCTAATCTCACAGAATCGCCTCACATCTCAGAGAATCCCCCACAATCTCATAGATAATCGCCTTCAATCTCATAGAGAATCGCTTCTAATCTCACAGAATCGCCTCACATCTCAGAGAATCGCCTCCAATCTCATGGAGAATCGCCTCCAATCTCATTGCAGACCGGCGAAGACGTGGGCGAGCAGCAGAAGTAGGCCAAGTCAAACGAAACCTATTATAGAGCCGTTGTTGCCTGATGGTTGGACCAAACTATGCGGAGAGCGAGACTGCGAGAGGCCTAAAATTACAATGGAATACCGTGACTAAGTAACAGTTGAGTTTTTAGCTAACAATATACCAACAGAAGTACAAACAACATGAATATCGTCTCTCCCTATTGAAGTCTATATAATCGTTCTATTTAACTACACACTGTGCCGTCACTACGATTATTACATAATAAATATAACCAAATTCGAACCCTGAAATCTGTTGTCCGTAAGCCGTTTATTTTTGTCCAGAAGATTTGCAAAATAAAAGTTCCATCAATTGTTTCACATCCGCCAGCGTATGATTATAAGTAGTATGTTTAGGAATTGCGAATAGGTAAGCCCCTAAGCAGGCCTCTTAATTTGTTGTATTGCAAAAGCTGATTTCAATTCTCTTGTCGCGTATGCCAGTTCGATCGAAATAAAAAGAGTTCTTTTTTTCCTGTTCCCAGTCAAAGTCCCCCCTCCCTACTCCGTATGGGATTTTTTCCTCACTCAGTCGGCGTGTTCTCAAACTTATCTCCATTTTTGGTCCGTCAGTCTGCAGTTCCGCCTAACCCCGATCCCAATTGTTATTAACTCAAATATCCCAAGCATATATACTTTATATATTATATATATGCATATACTGTTTTTAGCTAAATTGAGCTGCTGTGTGTGCGGGAGGCGATAGACTTCGAAGCTTGGATAATATTATTAATTAAAGCGCTTTTCGAGGTCGATGACAATTACGAGCTAGATCGAAAACAGAGACAGAAAGAGGTTGTTTTTTGCCAAGTAAAAACACTGTTTCATCGAACACAAATTGCACTTGGAAGTCTTTGCATTATTTGTTTTTTAATTACAATTTTCTTCCCAGATTACAACCTGCCAGGTCTAGTTGCCATCCTCCCAGACTCAGTGCCATCCTCCCAAATTCAGTTTCCATCTTCCCAGATTCAGTTGCCACCCTCCAAGATCTAGTTGCCATCTCCCAGACTCAATTGCCACCCTCCAAGATCTAGTTGCCATCTCCCAGACTCAGTTGCCACCCTCCAAGATCTAATTGCCATCTCCCAGACTCAGTTGCCACCCTCCAAGATCTAGTTGCCATCTCCCAGACTCAGTTGCCGCCCTCCAAGATCTAGTTGCCATCTCCCAGACTCAGTTGCCATCTCCCAGACTCAGTTGCCACCCTCCAAGATCTAGTTGCCATCTCCCAGACTCAGTTGCCACCCTCCCAGACTCAGTTGCCACCCTCCAAGATCTAGTTGCCATCTCCCAGACTCAGTTGCCACCCTCCAAGATCTAGTTGCCATCCTTCCAAATTCAGTTGCCATTCTCCCAGACTCAGTTGTTATCCAGATCCTCAGATATTCAATTAATCAGCTGCATTCCCCGAATCGCCAAATCCTTGGCAAATAAAAGCAATTCAATCAAAGAGGCTTCTAGACATTTACAAGTGAAAGTACAGGCATGTTCAAGCAGGCTAATATTGGTACTGCTGACATAAGAAATGCTGAATTGTAACCGTTCTCGCCTGGAGCAGGGAGCGTTAATCGCCAGTCGAGAGTGGTACTTCTTTATTTATTTAATAAGTTTAGCTGTTCCTAATACAGACGCAGACAACGCAAAATCGCAAAATTCTGTACATTTTACTGCACATGCTACTGATGATAGTACAGTACAGATTACAACAGCAAATTGAATTACGCGAATTTAAACTCGGGAGAATTTGACTATGACTTATTTCGTATTTACGAATTGTTATTATTATTAGACAATAGAGAATGGACAGTGAAAAAAACGTTTCTAGGGGGCGGCTGTGGTAGCAGCAGCCGGAGCTGCCGCTGAAGGTGCAACGGCGGTGGAAGCCGCGGTGGCAGCCGGCGCCACCGGCACGGAGGGATCGGTAAACATTCGATCATCCTGGCCCATCTTCTGCATGATGATTTTGCCATAGCCTCCGCGGCCCGGGTCGTAATCGACTCTGTATTCGTCGCGCACTTGGCCGCCACTTTTGCCGCGGCCGTATTGGCGGCCCTCCTGTGGTGTTTTTGGCGAAATGGGATGTGAATGATGGGAATTGGGGACACGTTTGATGGGAGTTGCAGTTGTAACTCGGGCAGGGTGAACTGGATATGCGATGGCGGCCCAGCAACTGACACTGGGAGGCTCACATAGCCACTCGGGATCTGGGAGGCTGACCCAGCAACTGGGGATCTGGGAGGCTGGCCCAGCAGCTGAGGATCTGGGAGGCTGGCCCAGCAACTGAGGATCTGGGAGGCTGGCCCAGCAACTGAGGATCTGGGAGGGTGTTGGACCAGCAACTGAGAATTTGGGAGGTTGGCCCAGCAACTAGGGATCTGGGAGGCTGGCTCAGCAACTGAGGATCTGGGAGGCTGGCCCAGCAACTAAGGATCTGGGAGTCTGGCCCAGCAACTGAGGATCTGGGAGGCTGGCCCATCAACTGACACTCTGTGAGGCTGGCCCAGCAAGCAGTAACTGAGGATCTGGGAGGCTGGCCCAGCAACTGGGGATCTGGGAGGCTGGCCCAGCAACTGAGGATCTGGGAGGCTGGCCCAGCAACTGAGGATCTGGGAGGCTGGCCCAGCAACTGACACTCTGTTGAGGCTGGCCCAGCAACTGACACTCTGTTGAGGCTGGCCCAGCAACTGACACTCTATTGAGGCTGGCCCAGCAACTGACACTCTGTGAGGCTGGCCCAGCAACTGGGGAACAGTGGTAGCCCAGTCTGAAACACGAACATCAGCCAACACTCACCTGGAACCCCACATCCCAGTCGGTGCGAATGACCCTATCATCCAATCTGGTGCCATTCACATATCGCATGGCATTCTCAGCGTCGGAGCGAGTGTAAAATTCTACGAAGCAGAAGCCGCAGGGCGTACGCTTGATCTTGTCGAGGCCCATGACGATGCGCTTGACGTCGCCTGCCCGGCTGAACAGCTCGTGGATCTGCTCCTCCCTGGTGTAGAAGGCCAGGTTGCCAACGTAGAGGGTGGAGCTGGATAAAAGCCGTTTCTCCTGCTCATTTTGCGAGCCCTGGACAAGGATTGTCAAGGGGATCTACTTAACAGTAGGAATACTAAGCCATTTTCCCGCCAGTCGAACTATCAAGCGGATTTCCTACAACTTTTTTGCTGCACTGGAACAAAGCAACCCAGGCACACCAAACGGGTAACTTCTTGTTGCGCACCTTCTCAAGCAAGAATAAAGTCGACAGCCATTCTGGACCATCGAGATATTCAATGAATGAGAGTCTAGCGGAGGTTTGAGGTTTGCCCACTGTTGAGGCTTGACCAGAGAAACTCAATAAATTTGCAACAGGGTGTCCATAGTCACCTGGTGCCACCTGCTGAAGGTCCAGAAGCTTCACCAGGGTGAGTAAAAACCAGTGACCAACAAAGTCATAGCTGATGTAGACAAGTGGTCAATGTGCTGATTGATTCATAGGGGTGTATTGATTACACTAGAGATTATGGAAAAAATCCAACCTTATGGCAGAATCATTGATTATCTTGATGGTCAAGAGGGATTTGAGGCGACTTGATTATTGTTTGAGAAGGTGCACAACAAAAAGTTTGCCTGTGTACTCATGAATACTCTAGATGCCTGAATTGCTTCATTCCAGTGAAGCAAAAACTTGTCACAGGTGGCATATTTTTTCCCACCCTATGTTGGCAAAAAAATTGACAAAAGAGATGAATTTTTATTCTGCTATACGCCTGCCATGATCTGGACTATGGCCAATAATATATAATATAGAACTATTTTGTTTTATTTATTTTTTTTTTCCAAATGATATAGGTTTTGTTATTCTGCAGTAATTATTTGCTGCATCTACTGCATGCTGCATTGTTTCTGTGCTTATTAATCATACAATTCTATTGGTGTACAATTTATTTAGGGGTTAGACAAGATCTTGATCTTAATCTTGAGATCCAAGATCTTGGGGTTTTCTCAAATCTCAATCTCAACTTTAAGATCTAAAAAAACATCAAGATTTGAGATAGAAACAAATGTTTAAGAAAATATCTCAATCTATAAGAAACATGTAGCATCAGAGAGCCCATAGTGTAGATCATGTAGTGCACGCGAGAATTTTCCCGCATGCATTTTCAAAATTGGCGTGCACCGGCATGCGATTCGGTAAGTGGCGTGCATTTGGCATGCATAATGCACACTACATAAATACACTGGCGTGCCTGGCATGCGCCGCGTAGGGGGCGACCCAGTCCCAGGCCCGGGCCTGAAAAGTCGGGAATCCCGACCAAAATCGTGGCCCGACCCTAAAAAAGTCGGAAAAACGGGACAAGTCTTTTTTCCCTAAAGGCACTAACCGTGTGCGAATAAGAATAAAATTATTTTTATTCACAGCACAGCACAACACTCAGTTAAGCATCGCATCAGCACTCAAGACTCAAGCACTGCACGACTGCAGTAATAGTAATAGATGATATGATGTGAAGTAGCAATATCATTGATTCGTAGTAGGCTCTTAGCGTGAGCGTCTGTGACCGTGAGCGTCAGCCACAGCCAGTTTCCACTTTCCAGGAAGATCGGATTTTTTCCAGGAAGATAAAATTAAAACATAGTTGATGCAATATTGATTCCACTTTACATGCTGCAGGCTGCAGCCTAAAAGCAAAAATATGATTCTTTAAAAAGTTGATTTGTCATTTTTAAGGTTTTGTAAATAACATTTTCTATTTACATTCCAAGAAGTACCTATTAAGGGCCAAGGCTACCATTTTTCCAAGAAGTTTGCTATCTATCAGAGTTTGTAATCGTGTTCATATTTGTATTGTATTTGTAGGTAGTTGTAGTTGTAGACTCATAGTATCGTATTCGTAATCATATTCGTTTAGGTAGGTAGGTGAGCAGGTAGGCAGGTATCAGCTAATTACTTGTATTTCCATTGTCTGTTTGCCTGTTCTGTTGAGACAGTTGAGTGTTGTGTTGTGTTGTCACTTCACTTGTGTTCTGTTTTGTTGTCTTGTCTTGTTGTCTTACTGAATACTGACTGTGTACATGGCTCTTTACATTGAAGCTATGTAAAGGAACTAAAAATTCAAATAAAAGAATCAATCAATTGATTTGGTTCTTACTTCCTTACTGCTTCCAATGCCATGTGCCTTACACTTAATGCTTCAGCTTTTCTTCTTTTTGCTTACTGCCACTGCTAGTGCCAGCCGCACTACCGCAGTGCCTGCTTGCCTACCTCACTGCCTGTTAAGTGTTAGTGTCACTGTCACTGGCACACACACAGTACTTGTGCCACACAGTGACATTGAATTTGAACTATTGAGTATATTGATATTTGAGTATTAAGTCTTTTAATGTAACTCTTATCTATTCTGAAGTCTTAACTAATGTATTAAATAAAAATAATATTTATTATATATTTAATATAATATATTATATTTATATATTATTATATTATAATATATTTAATGTTTATCATATATTTATTATACATTTAATATATTATATTATATTAGATTTAATATATTCATATATTTATTATATATTTAATAGTAATCCGCATATGCTAAAAGTATTAAGATTTATTATGATTTTTTTCCAATTATTGAGCTGTCCTAAAGATCTTGTCCCGAATTCCCGAGGCCTGACCCGGGCCCGTGTCCTCATTCCCGGGCCCGACTTTGGCCATCCCAGTCGCCCCCTAGCGCCGCGTGCCGCGTGCCTGGCACCTGATGTGGCAAAGCTACCAATGCAATGGTAAGCAGACATAAAATATGTATTATTGTATTTAACTTTTGAAAAAAAACTATTGTAAATAAACAGTGTATAAGACTGTTAAATAAATTAATGTATGAGAAATACACGTTTTTAAAGATATATCATTTCTTTTGTATATCATTTGTTGCTTTGTTTTACACAATGCAATTTAAAATACGTTTTTTTGTATTTTAAATCGTATTTTAAATTTTATATCGGCATGCATTTGCTTGTCGTCGGCGTGCTTTTGGGAATTAGCTTTGGGTCGTTTCTCGCGTGCACTTAGCATGATCCACACTATGGCAGAGAGCCTAATGGTATCAACATCAATGTCAATATTTTCTTTAAATTTTGTATATTACAAAGAATCCTAAAACTTTTAAATATTCTAGGAGCAGTGATTGTTCAAACACTGTACATTTTTGCATACTATGTAATTTGGACTTGGAGTCACAAAAAAGTATTTAAAATTAATTCTTTTTTTGCTAAAATGACCATTTAAACAAAGTTTAATGATAAAAATGCAAAGTTAGTTAAAAGTCCTAAAAAGTGCTTTTACAAAAAAATTCATTTCTATTTAGCCCTATAAAAATTTAAATTTTAAAAGTTGAATAACTTTTTTGTTGCATTTCACATAATTCTAAATGTTGTTTTTAATGTACCTTTATGAATTATGAATTTGTTGTTCCACTATATGTCTTAAATCTCAATTGAATCTCAAAGAGGCCAATCTCAATTCTTGAAATTCTTGAAAAAATGATATTGTACACTCAATCAATTGGCATACTATAGTACTATACTAGTAGGCCTATAGTATTCCAATTGCCAAATACTTTCTGGTGTACATATAACACAATCAAAAATATGGTAGGGATTTCATTGTTTACTTTTAATTAGCCCCCTTAAGACTTTTTTGATAGGCCTATAACCCACTGTCAGGATTCAGGAAGGTGTCCAATGTACATAACACATAAGAATTTTTGGGCAAAATTTTAGGTGTATGTCAAGTATGCCAAAAATTGGTAATATGACTGTCATGTAGGAATGTAGGCTCTACACTCAAAATTTAAAACTTTTTTTATGAAATTTTTTAACTATGAAAAAAAGACTAACACTAAGAGCAATTTCGCTTATTTAGGCAAAACATAGCAATATACCTTAAAATGCTGGTCTCGATATGTGCTCAGACGAACTGATCTGGAAGTATCAAAATATTTTCTCTTTGACATGATGGTTCTTATAATATATTGTTAAAATTGTAGTAAAATACTGAATTTCTTGATGCTGGCAGCAACGGCTAACGGGTGAGGAGGAGATAGGAAAAACTTGTACGGACCAATAAAAAAACAAAGGTTGCGTTCTAGTATGTTCTAAGTTTCTTAGAACATCCAGATTATCGGATTGTATGTTCAAATTTAAATTTTTACTGTCTAAAAACAAACATAAGTAGTACATTAAAAAACAAAAAAGTTATCAAATTTAAAGCCTAACAAAACGTTCTGTTTTACTTGAACTACGTTTTCTAGAAAATACAGATGTAATACAACATATTCGTCTTCCGATCTGCAGAAGTAGTTGGTATCTTCAGGAAGGGCTGTGGGTAGCTGTATAGGAAGGCTTATCTGTTCCAGTTGATGCTTTGACGGTCTCCCTCGGATTAATTGTCCTCTGGTGAACAGCCAGCGATCCTTTTAGAGCTGGAGTGTGCCAAAACCAGGGACTGAGTCTGACCAGGACGGGGCCGTTGGCACGGCCTAATATAAATGGCGGGTTGGCGAAGCAAGGGTGAAATAGTCCCGGCGAATAGCCGTCCTGCCGATTCAAAGATAAGAGACTGTCTTGGCAAAGAGTACCCGGGGTTTAGTAGGTGGCATGGGGAGGCTCCTCCGGGGCAGGGGCGTAGCCAGAGGGGGGCAAGGGGGCCGTGGCCCCCCAATCACCAACTCTGGCCTTGGCGCCCCCCCCCCCTATAAGAAACTGGCGCCCCCCCCCTAAAAGAAACTGGTGCCCCCCCTATAAGAAACTGGCGCCCCCCCCCTAAAAGAAACTGGCGCCCCCCCCCCTATAAGAAACTGGCGCCCCCCCCCCCTAAAAGAAACTGGCGCCCCCCCCCTAAAAGAAACTGGCGCCCCCCCCCCCCCCTATAAGAAACTGGCGCCCCCCCCCCTAAAAGAAACTGGTGCCCCGGCCCCTCCTAAAAGAAACTGGCGCCCCCCCCCCTAAAAGAAACTGGCGCCCGGCCCCCCCCCTATAAGAAGCTGGCGCCCCCTAACTCACGGGCCCCCCCAATCAAAATTCCTGGCTACGCCCCTGCTCCGGGGTAGCCACAGCCGTACGTGGGGAGGTCTTTAGGACCAAATGGAGGTACACTATCCCAGGAGAAGGCACGGGCTGCCCCCGAGGTTCACTTGACGCCTGCTAGCCCTGGGGAGGTTTAGTTTTGTGCTTGGAGTAAGGTACGTGCGACGCCCCGACGGTAGGGGGTAGGGCCCGCCCTCAGCCCGACTGGTGTCGCCTTCTCGGCTTGATGGTCACAGTCTCTTTTAGCCTAGCTTAGAAACCCAGTGTACATTGATAAACTCCCAACCTGGATCCTAATTCATTCCTAGTGGTGTATTAAGAGCCTGTTCAATGGCTGAGGCGCCTTACTTATAGTGTTAGTGTTAGTGCAGAAGTAGTTGAAGTAGTAGTAAAAGTTTTGGCTCAGCAATAGACAAATAGCCTGCTTGGCCAATATAAGCCAATGTATTTAATTCGGTTTAGTAAACGAGTAGTATTGGAAAGCGCGCCTGAAATATTTTTCGATATCATCGGACGAACATCAACTTGATGCGTTTCGACCTTCCGGCCCCCTTGTGGGGAAGCCTTCGGGCCTCAGGTCTCAGAAATAAATCAATTAAAGTCCTGGCCCCCCACTCCTGTCAGATGGTCAGCCTCATGTTAGCTTGATCGTGTGGCGAGCAGTCTAGGTCCTATAGCTAAGAGAGGGACAGCGAGAGACGAGCAGGGAGAATTTTGAAGGTAGAAATTAGCTAATCCGCAGACTAAGCTAACTCGCTGCCACCAGCCCGTACGTCCTGGCTCACCACACCGGGACTCTCGAAATCGGGCTTCCGACTAGAGGGGGCTTTGCACTTACCTGCCAACTAGTGTCTTTTTGCTGTCTATCTCGAAGTCATAGCCGATGATAAGGGACACTGCTGGGACTAGATCGCATTGGCCATGCAGGTACAGAGGGGACTTGTGCAGGGGATTCTTGCAGTGGCGAGTCTCTGGGGTAGCTGCATGTACTATTACATTGCTAAATACGAAGATATGTACTTTTGGCCTTCAACGCGCCAACTAGCCTCTCATAGCGCTGATGATAGACTAACTCGAACTTCAGAGACCGCATGATTCATTACCCGAGCCGCTTGGCGAACCTAGAGTGCACAAAGTACATCTCTGGCGCCGATTCTGCACTACTGGCAGTTTCGCTAACTGATTTGATAGATTGATTGACTGAGAACTGCCTTGCCATTGGTCCACTGTGACTGGCGCCTACTAGCTTAGCTACTCATCTGAGCCATCGGCGAACAAAGAAATAAAACCGATAAAAATAACTGTCAGATTTAACCTTCTCCTTAAATCACTTCACACCTCAGATTGAATTGGAGTTTCAGACTACTAGCAATATTATTAAGTGATTTCTGCCTCAGTAACAGCACTACTGAACAAAATGAGCAAAAGTGTGCGCCTAATTCAGCTACTGAAACAGGGGACAGATAAGGGATCACCCAATCAAGCAAGTCTAGATAGCCTCTCACCCAACCAATCAGAAACTCAACAGCCGGAGACCAGGAAATCCACAGTGACCGAATCGGCTTGATGCCTCGCAGCTCGGGATGATGCTGTCACAGTCTTCGCAGATAGCTAGCAGGTGATGATATTAACTTTGATGTTCGCTGCTGATGACCGGGGGACTCGTCCTTGATGATGAGGGGGGAAGTCGCAATCCGGGGATCAAGAAACGACGGTCGGGCTCCGGGAACCAGAAATGTCGGGAAGGTTCCTCCGCGGGAGAGCCGGTTGAGGTCCGAGCGGGCCAAAAACACCGGTTTAAATAGCCGCCAACTGGACCGCAGTTTGTTATAATGGAACACGTCGATTCTGATTGGCTGAGCCTATTTGTTAAAATGAGCGCCGAATTTTCTGATTGGCTAAGCTTGTTGCTACCCAGAATCACGTGAGTCCTATCAGTTCCCACAGGGTCGTAAAAAGATGACAGGTGCGGCCATAAATCAATCAAAATCGCAACAAAATGATTTATGACTTTTAGCGTAGGATTGACAGAAATTAATGAAAAAATATACATTAGAAAGCTCTTATTAAATAGAAAGTGAAGATAATGAAGAGAAATCGCTAATCGCTAATCCCAAAGTACTTTTAGGGGTAAAACGCATAGCTGTCAAAGCTGTCACACGCTTGAGTGAACACGAACAATAGGCTCTGACCTCATAAATCTTGATGGCCTGTCAAAATGATGAGAAAAAAGCTACCGCCCGCATCCTCTCAGACCATCTGGCGCCCGCCTCAACACTGAGTGAGGCGCAGGTGGCTGTCAGACCAGCTTCGATAGCGATGATTTATGACCCAAAAAGCTGCGCCTATGTTATTATGACTACTAGTATGACCAAACATATCAAGTATAGATTCTATGACAATTCGCAGAAAAAGGATAAAAATGCCCATTGCCTACTGTTAGTAGGCTAGTAAGTTTAGAGCCCATGTGCTAGCGCGGGGTTTGGAAAAAAGTGCGTCCTCATCAAACTATACGGAACGACAAGTATTTTAATATGGAATTCTAAAACAGAAAATATTAATAGGGTATTATTGAGAATGTTGAAACGGGTGATGTATGATCGGAGCTTGATGGAAAGCGCAGTTCATTCCCTAGAAGACATTGACTTGTTGATTCTTAAAAAATGTTATCTTGCTACATCGTACAAGATCTTAACTTTTATATCTTTTTATAGCTTGGAATCGCATATTTTAATAAATTTATTGTCTCATTTGCCATAAAATATAAATAATAATAAAGCTAGAACAAATGTACTTCCCTTCCTGCAAGAACCGAGCAGATTGAGAAGATCTGCTAAGAATGGCACAGAGACAAGATCTGCTAAGTTTGAGAAACAGAATGTCGATCCTCCAAGGTTCTCAAAAGGCGATTTCGGTTGAGTAGTTAAGAAGTACATGTACACGTACACAACAGAATTACGCATTTAGCGTCATAATTCGCGCCTCAATGCCAGGTCGCGAATGAACGCCACGCCGCCGGCGTAATCCGGGGCGCCGGCGTCAGCCAGCAGCTGGCAGTCGAAGAAACGCCGAGTGCGCGCCTGCCCCCGTCGGTAGGGTGCCTGTAGCGTTAGCAGCACCTCTGCACCGGTTCTCGGCAGTACGACTCGGCACGGATGATGTGGCCTGCCAGCTGGAGTCGCCGACGGCACAACAGGTCGCAATTGGACGGACCATTTGCAGGCCAGCGCGGCGATACGAAGCCGATCTTGAAGGCGGTGCGCAGCAGGCCAGCGTGCGACGCGTCAACTTGTTGCTCAAGCGAATCCGTCAGCGTCCAGGTCTCGGCGTTGTACAGCAGGACGGTCTCGATCACCACCTGGAACAATTAGGCCGCCCTCTGGCGGTCAGGTAAGCCCTGGACTGCAGACTGTCCTCATAGAACGAAAGGCAGCCCAGGCAAGCCCGCGGCGACGCTGCAAATCCGATCGCGGACGCCGGGAACCAGACCGCCGAGGCAGACGAACTGCTGACAACGCGGAAGCTCTGTCGCCTGTCCATCAGCGCCTCGGCACAAAATCGCAGCTTCGATGTCGTCCGGCACGCATGCAGAGCACGACAGTTGACCACCAGGCCGACACTCGCCGCAGCCGCAACTATCTTGTCCAGTTGTCACTGGGCGCCCTTGACAGTTGAGGACAGCAGGGCGAGGTCGTCGGCGTAGCCAAGCACGCTGAGTCGCCTCTCCGGTTGACGTTGACCCACGTGTCGCCGCAACAGAAAGCCGTCGTCGTTGGTAGGAAGAGCGGTCCGCAGCACCTAGTCAAGTACCAGAACGAACAGGAACGGCGCAAGCGTATCTCCTTGAAGCACCCTGGAGGATGTCTCAAAGAAGTCCGATAGGCCGTCCGGTGTTAAAAAGCAGCTTTCGTATCATGGTACATCGCCATGATGGCGGAAATCAGCTGCTCTGGCACGTTGTACGCACGGAGCACCTTTGGGAGCACAGACCTGACGACCGAGTCGAATGCCTTCTTGAAATCTATGAAGATAACAATCAGGATCACAGTGATGAAGCGCTAGCAATGCGGCTGTGCGTGTTGGCGTCCCTGAGCGCGTGGTAGTAGCGCTGCGGTGGCCGCTTCGCCAGACGGTAAGAGCGGATCGCGAAGACGAAGGTCGGAGACGAGGAGTCGATGATCGGACCGCAGAGCCAGCGGCGTAATGGCGCGGCAAGTGACTACGCGGCGGCGCTCGCGGAAGCGCACCAGCACATGATCGAGCTGTGCCTGCCTCCGTGTCGCGTTCCGGTCACGCGCGTTCCGCCGCCTGCGCTTGCAGCCCACAAAAGTTGCGAGCCTGCCGGGGGGGGGGGGCTTGCGGAAGCGGGTGTTGGCCGACACCATGCCCTGCCTCCCTAGGCAGTCCTCCAGCGCTCCGGTGTTGCCGTTCTCACGCGGTGTGACGAACAGTGAACGCTCGGACCTACGCGAAACCGCGTTCAGGTCTCCTAGGATTATCACTGTGTCACGCTGCGCCGTTGCCTCCATCTGTGCCGAGATCGATGCTCAAAGAATTCTTGAGCCTCGTCAGGTTGGGTAGCAGGAGGCGCATACGCGCAGAACAGGCGAGTGTTCCGGTCGCAAAGCCGAACGTCGACCCGGAGCAGACAAGTGGACAGAGAGACGCAGCGACAGCTCTGCTGCAGCCTCGGTCCGACCAGCGCTCCAACTCCTCCACGGCCTCGTTGGTCCGTCGATGTGTAGTAGAGGGTCCATCTGGCGCCCAGATCCTCACAGTAAAGCCCTGGATCAGCTTTGATAGACACCTCCTGCAGTGCGATGACGTCACAGCTTAGGTCGAGCGCTTGCTTTGCCTGAGCCCGTCTCCGCCAGGCGGCCTTGAGCGTGCGGCAGTTGAGCGTCCCAACCCAATTCGTGCCCTGTGGTACGGCTGGGGCTCGATGTGGTAATCTGTGGTAAGGAATCTGTGGTAAGGAATCTGTGGTAAGGAATCTGTGGTAAAAAATCTGTGGTAAGGAATCTGTGGTAAGGAATCTGTGGTGAGGAATCTGTGGTAAAAAATCTGTGGTAAGGAATCTGTGGTGAGGAATCTGTGGTAAGGAATCTGTGGTAAGGAATCTGTGGTGAGGAATCTGTGGTAAGGAATCTGTGGTAAGGAATCTGTGGTAAGGAATCTGTGGTAAGGAATCTGTGGTAAGGAATGAGGAATCTTTGGTGAGGATATCCTTGATGAGAATGTCCCAGATATTTAATCCGAAGTCCTGGCCATCATCCAATGTGCTGAGCAGCTGCACAAAGCTGACATCAAAAACTCTCCACGGGTCAAGCTTGCCTGCCCCGAAGTCATCCGTCAACCGCGCCATTCACTGACGGCTGAGCCGGCAACACCTGCTGCACTGGAACAGCTGGATGAAGTCGTTCGGGTCCGAGTCTCCAGCCCGTACGAAGATTGCAGACGCCACTCTCGCGAGCCCCCCTGCTGCTGGCGAGGGGTGGGCGCAGGCCCAAGGCAAACGCCTGTAATGCTGATATGCATTTAGATGCAGAAATGCAGAAAAGCAAACAGAGAGACTACTTAACGCCATCAACAGAGCATGCAGTTTAGAGCCGTCTGCCGAGTGTAACAAGCAGTCATTGACTCAACAATCGCAGCACTCAAAAATCAATTAGTCCGTCTGGAGCAGCTCTATATTAACAAAACTTTCTCCAATTTCTGCAAAAATCTCTCCAGGAAGCAGCAGATCATCGACATGTCGATCGTCAAAGACTTCGCAGCCCCGCTGCTGCGGCCTGCTTTCTGCTCTCCTTTGTCGTCCTGCCGCCGACCGCCTCCGCCGCCTACCTGCCCGCTTTCTGGCGGCCCTGCCTCAGCCTGGCCGCCTGGGCCCTGCCCGCTCCCGCCGCCTCCCCGGTGCAGCGGCACCGGCGCAGCTCCGCCTGCTCGCTGTTCCTGTTCAGCCGAGTCTGCCACCTGCTCAGACTGAGCAGCCCGCTCGACGACCCCACGCTGAGCCCGGCTGACTGCGAGCTGTTCGTGGACTCCGAGCTGGACGTCCTGGTCGCCAACCGGCACTTCTCCGCCGTGTGGGTCGGCAACCGCGGGCCCCGGCTGGAAAATCTGGTCTGCGACGCCCGCGGCCAGAGGAACTCCGTCGAGCACGCCGGGGTCGCCTGGACCAGCGACGGCGCCAGGATGGACAGCGCAACGTCGCGGATGTGGGTGACGGACACGCGGGGCCTCGACTTCAACAGCTCCTTCACCTGGCTCATGGAGGGGAGCAGGACGCCTAAAGTGAGCATCTTCATCGAGCTGACCGATTGAAGCAGCTTTACAGAGTACTGGCGGCTGCCGCCTTTGACGTCTCAGACGTGACGGGCAAGTCCAAGCTGTACTTTAATGGCGCTTTCCTGGCCGACAGTGACGTCACTCTCTATAACCATTACATGTACATTCAAATGCTTATAGGTGTTTATATAATTCCTATGTAAATAAATGTGCTAATCAAACTGCACATTATGTACAATTTGATATGCAATTTAGCACTTTATTATTGAGGTTTTTAAAAAAGATAGATTTTGCACAATTCAAATTGAATTAACTACATTTAATATTTTTCTTAAAGGCAGTTTTATCCTTTTCGATTTTTTCCTGCTGTGCAAATCAAATAAATGCGAGATGTAATGTTGATAACAATGTATAGCTTATATATAGGTAGTTCATTATGGATGCATAGCTATGTATTAATTATAACAGCTAGTTATTCACTACTGTACTTGTACGCTCGTAGAAAAAAATAATGATATGAAAATGACGATAATTACCAAAAATGACAGTTTTATTTATGCGTGAGATAGGCAGTAACATGTGTACTTGTAGCCAACTTTTTAACACGTTTAATATGTATGCATGAATAATGAATTAAAATGAATAACATAATAAAAAAATGGATGCGATTTTGCGTACAAACATTTTTGCCTCAATTTTCAATCGTGTGTCAATCGAATAGTATGTACATGTAACAAGGACCACATGGTAGTTATAAGTCTAGCCTAGTTGTTTTAGAAAAAAAAAGCACGAGAATTGCCCGCCGAGAATTGCCCGCCGAGAATTGCCCGCCGAGAATTGCCCACCGAGAATTGCCCGCCGAGAATTGCCCACCGAGAATTGCCCGCCGAGAATTGCCCGCCGAGAATTGCCCACCGAGAATTGCCCGCCGAGAATTGCCCGCCGAGAATTGCCCGCCGAGAATTGCCCGCCGAGAATTGCCCGCCGAGAATTGCCCACCGAGAATTGCCCACCGAGAATTGCCCGCCGAGAATTGCCCGCAGAGTTTTTTTCCCGCCGAGAATTGCCCGCCGAGAATTGCCCGCCGAGAATTGCCCACCGAGAATTGCCCGCCGAGAATTGCCCACCGAGAATTGCCCGCCGAGAATTGCCCGCCGAGAATTGCCCGCCGAGAATTGCCCGCCGAGAATTGCCCGCCGAGAATTGCCCGCCGAGAATTGCCCGCCGAGAATTGCCCGCAGAGTTTTTTCCCGCCGAGAATTGCCCGCCGAGAATTGCCCGCAGAGTTTTTTCCCGCCGAGAATTGCCCGCCGAGAATTGCTCACCGAGAATTGCCCGCCGAGAATTGCCCGCAGAGTTTTTTCCCGCCGAGAATTGCCCGCCGAGAATTGCCCGCCGAGAATTGCCCACCGAGAATTGCCCGCCGAGAATTGCCCGCAGAGTTTTTTCCCGCCGAGAATTGCCCGCCGAGAATTGCCCACCGAGAATTGCCCGCCGAGAATTGCCCTCAGAGTTTTTTCCCGCCGAGAATTGCTCGCGATGTTTTTTTCTGCAGCGCATTTGGCAGCTGGATTCTGTCTGCCCTCCCCCCCAAAATGCATTTGATATGCAGTCTCACTATCAAAACATTTTGATCGGGTAATCTCTTTATTAAAGCTTACTGCATTGGGGAGGCGATGCAGACAAAATCTGCCGCGTGGCCAAAATGCGCTACAGGAAAAAAGCACTGCGGGAAAATCTCGGCGGGCAAATTCGTCTGCGGGCAATTCTCATGGACCCTAGACACTGTCTATGGAGTTCTTACATGACCCGAACCATATACCGTACGTCCGTAGTACGCTCGTGTTAGTATTAGTATAGCATTATGTACAGGAAAATATAGACGTTTGCAACACACGCAGCAGTACGGTATACGAGTATTCTTTAGAAATATGCACTTGCATATCACACAAAGAGCCATTCTATAACCATCCTGATGCTAGGTAAAAGTTAAGTATATGCAACAGTTCTTACATGCAGTTCAAATTAATAAATTGATTGAATAATGAATTAAAATAAATAAGATATAAATCAAACAAAATTGGATGCGATTTTGCGTACAAACACTTTTGCATCAATTTTCAATCGTGTGTCAATCGAATAGTATGTACATGTAACAAGGACCTCATGGTAGTTATAAGTCTAGCCTAGTTTTTTTTTAGTTATCGCTGCAGTGAGATGAGCCTATAAAAATTCAATGCATAAGAATAACAAAAACATGTTTACACCATCTGTTTTGCCACATGCCCTGCAGCTACACTATCATCGCACAACCTTTTGTAAAAACCGTGGTTGCCATACTTGAAAAAAACAACAGATATAAAATGTCTCTTGCAGTTTTTTTCATTAATTGTTTTCTTAACGAGGTCAATGCTAAAAATAGAACAACATGCTCGTTGTACTCGTTGCACACGCCAAAAGAGAGACTGCAATATGGCGTGCTGATTGTCCACGCAGTTAATACTGATGGTAGATGTCAGGTCTGTAAAGTGTTGAATAATTAAAACTCTGCCGGGGTTTTGATTCCTAGCAAATAATTTTAGCATGTCTTAAAACAGCAGCAAACTTACGGTCTCACGTTAGCCACCGACTGGGATCTGAAATTGGATGGAGGATCCCATTTGAGGCTACTAGACACTGCATAGGGTGATAGTTTGAAATCTGATCGACTTGTCAAATCAGTGTCAGATTATAAGCACTTTACGTATTCTCACCTGGAAGCTGTCACGTCTGAGTAGATCGGCTCATCCGAAGCGCTGTAAGATTACAATAAATAACCAATTAAACAGGTAATAAAAAATACAAAAGTCAGGAAAGCCACTTTGCTCGCTTCGCCGGCCATTTCCTGGTTTGGCTTCCCCTCCGAGCAAAAAGAGGTTTCCCTGAAAAAAACAGTATAACAAAAAACAGCACAGATTTCTGCTTGGGAAACTCACGGATTCGCGTAGACATAGTTGTCGAAGTGTTCGGGAGAGCCTGCAGAGGAGCCGCTGGTGGGCCTGGAAATATAATTCTACCGATTGTAACAATAACTTCTTGAGGGATCAATGTCTAGAGTTAACAATGTCTGGACCGCTGTTCAACAAAAGAACATTAATAGCAGGAAAACGTACGCTCGTAACGCGTAAAATAACGGAGAACTCCTCTGAAGGCTGTTCTGAACGTTAACGACACGGTAAATGTACGTCTTCATACATGAAACGTTCGTACATGTAATAGCAGTGGCCCTTTGCTAAACAGCGTCTCTGACATTAATATGGACAATGCAAGTATTAAGCAGAGGCAAAAAACTCACCTGGAAAGTCGACCGCTCTTTACCAGAGCAACACCTGCGACCACTGCGACTAGCAGAACGCAACCAGCGACGGAGGCGCTAGAAACGATGATGGACTTCTGCCAGGCATCGAGACCAGAGTTGGCGGCTGACTCAGCCACCGCTCGCAGCTCGCAGGCCGCTCCTGAGAAACCTGGAGCACAGCTGCATCGATGCCGACCTGTCGGGGCCACCTGACAGCTGCCACCGTTGAGGCACACAGCCGAAGTGTTTGAGGAATCGCTGCAATTCACCCAGTCGGGGCCGAGCTCGCATCGGCTGCCGCTAAAAGCGGGCAGGCAGAGACACTTCATGCCTCCGCTGTCAGCTGACAGGGTGCAGGTCCCGTTGTTGGCGCAGTAGCCATCGGTGCACAGCGACTCCTGGCAACGACTGCCGTTGAAGCCTCGCTGGCATTCACAGGTGAAACCGCCGAAGTTATTCTTACAAGTGCCGCCATTCTGACAAGGTGAAGCATCCAATGAGCACTCGTCAACATCCTTGTCACAGAACTGTCCTGAGAAGCCGCTTGAGCAGTGGCAGCTAAAGTTCCCAAAACTGTTCTCGCAGGTTCCGCCGTTTTTGCAGGGCGCTGGCAAAGTTGTGCACTCGTCGACATCGAGCTCGCACAGGCGACCAGAGAATCCAGATGGACAGCGGCAGCTGAAGCCTCCAGCTGTGTTTGCGCAGGTTCCGCCGTTCGCGCATCTGGGCGATGACTGCAAGCACTCGTCGATGTCCAGTTCGCACTGACGTCCAGTGAAGCCTGACGAGCACTGGCAGCTGAAGTTACCAAAACTGTTGGTGCAATTGGCTCCGTTTAGGCAAGTGCCTGGCGACAGACACTCGTTGATGTCGTGATCGCACAGAGTTCCTGTGAGTCCCGATGGACAGCTGCAAATGAAACTGCCTGGCCTATTCAAGCAGGTGCCACCATTGGAGCACGGTGAGCTTAGGCACTCATCAACGTCCTGTTCACAAAGTCTGCCTGAATATCCATCAGCACACTCACAGGTGAAGTTTCCAAAGGTGTTTGTACAAGTGCCGCCGTTTGAGCAAGGCGACTTCAAGCACTCATTGACGTCCTCGTTGCAGAGTCTTCCTGTGTATCCAGATGTACACTCACAGGTGAAGTTTCCAAAGGTGTTTGTACAAGTAGCACCGTTTGAGCAAGGCGACTTCAAGCACTCATTGATGTCCTTGTTACAGAGTCTTCCTGTGTATCCAGATGTACACTCACAGGTGAAGTTTCCAAAGGTGTTTGTACAAGTAGCACCGTTTGAGCAAGGCGACTTCAAGCACTCATTGATGTCCTTGTTGCAGAGTCTTCCTGTGTATCCAGATGTACACTCACAGGTGAAGTTTCCAAAGGTGTTTGTACAAGTAGCACCGTTTGAGCAAGGCGACTTCAAGCACTCATTGATGTCCTTGTTGCAGAGTCTTCCTGTGTATCCAGATGTACACTCACAGGTGAAGTTTCCAAAGGTGTTTGTACAAGTAGCACCGTTTGAGCAAGGCGACTTCAAGCACTCATTGACGTCCTCGTTGCAGAGTCTTCCTGTGAATCCAGATGTACACTCACAGGTGAAGTTTCCAAAGGTGTTTATACAAGTAGCACCGTTTGAGCAAGGCGACTTCAAGCACTCATTGACGTCCTCGTTGCAGAGTCTTCCTGTGAATCCCGGAAGGCACAAGCAAGTGTAGCTTCCAAAGGTGTTCACACAGGTGCCACCATTCGCGCACGGAGACGTCAAGCATTCATCGACGTCCTGGTCACAAAGTCCACCCGTATATCCAGGCTTACACTGACAGGTAAAGTTCCCGAATGAGTTCGTACAGGTTCCGCCGTTCACGCAAGGAGACGTCGTGCACTCGTCAAAGTCCTCGTCACAGTACGTACCTGTGAATCCTGGACTACAATCACAGGAATAATTCCCAAAACCGTTCACACAAGTAGCACCGTTTGAGCAGTTAGAGATTCCAGCAGCGCACTCGTCCACATCAAGGTGACAGTGAGTGCCAGTAAAACCAGGAGAGCAGATGCACATGTAGCTACCAAAAGTGTTTTCACAGGTGCCTCCGTTTAGACAAGGATTTGCACCAGTTGCACACTCGTTGACGTCAGTCTCACAGCGACTGCCGGTGAAGTTCGATGGACATGCGCAGTTGGCAACTCGGCCAACATCCGAGCAGGTACCGCCGTTCTCACAGGGACTGACCAAGCAGGGCCTCAGCTGTTTGCAGCTGTCTCCCATCCAACCTGCAGTTCAATGATGAACATCAGTTGAATATCAGCAAATTGATAACGTGGGGATAATAAATTCGAAGAATTAGGCCACTCACCTTCCATGCACACCTTGCCGCCATTCGAATCACAAGTATAGTGACCCGTGGCATTGTCATTGTGCGGTTCGCAGAAGGTGTTGCAATCCTGGCCATAGTACTTGTCGTAGCAGCTGAACCAGTAGGCTAGTATGAGTCTGTGCGACGTTGTCGGATTGCTCAGCTCCAAGTTGGTTTTCGTGGCGCTCTTCTTGGCGATCAGAGTTGCCGAGAAGGTGTCCATCGGGTCGTCTGGAGGAATTGGATCTCTGTCCGTCACCATCACCGTGATGTACAGGTAGCCCTGGAGGAGAGCAATGGGGAGAGGACTTCGGTCAGCCCAGACTTTTGTATCCTGAGAAATCTGCACCCTTTCTCTGCCTCTACTTTGGTTACCGACAGAAAAACCGTCTCTCTGATTAACGAATTTCCCGTTTCGGAAAATGCTGACGTGGGGTATTTGAATTTAGGGTTCGCGAAAGTGCTTTCTTCACCCAAGCTATACAGTGTAGCCCGCCAGCAATTGCAAAGCCAATAAGGATACTCATTGTGACAGTCTCACCGGGTTTTCATACTTCATTGCTATCGGCACAGGATTTGAGACGTCGCCAAATTTGCTACCAAAATTGACGGAATCCGTGTTTGAGTATTCACCAGCTTGTTGATAGTCGTGTAGGCCGTTGCTGCAAGATTGAGAGCAGGTGAAGCATATAGTCACCTATAAGAGATACTTAAAAATAGCCGCAGAGCTCACCCTCCAGGTGTCGCCCTGTCCGCTACGAGCCTGAATGACGGGTCGCAGGGTGACTGCCAGAAAAAGCCGAACGTGTCGCAGTAGGTGCCGTCCAGGCAACGGCTGTCGTGGTTTTTGTAGGTGTAGAACTGAATCTGCATGTAGCCTGCGCCTGCCGCCTGCGTGAAGGACGAATGTGTTGCATGACTGTTTACTGAGTATAGAGTAAGGTTGGTACAGGTGGGCTAGTACTTTAGTAGTCCAGTTATGTAATACGGTGCAGAGACAGTATGGCTACAGGTACAGGTGTGCTGCAGTTACAGTATGCCTACAGTATGGCTATGGGTACAGGTGTGTTGCAGTTACAGTAGTATGCCTACAGTATGGCTATGGGTACAGGTGTGCTGCAGTTACAGTAGTGTACCTACAGTATGTCTCTGGGTACAGGTGTGCTGCAGTTACAGTAGTGTACCTACAGTATGTCTCTGGGTACAGGTGTGCTGCAGTTACAGTATGCCTACAGTATGTCTCTGGGTACAGGTGTGCTGCAGTTACAGTATGCCTACAGTATGTCTCTGGGTACAGGTGTGCTGCAGTTACAGTATGCCTACAGTATGTCTCTGGGTACAGGTGTGCTGCAGTTACAGTATGCCTACAGTATGTCTCTGGGTACAGGTGTGCTGCAGTTACAGTATGCCTACAGTATGTCTCTGGGTACAGGTGTGTTGCAGTTACAGTAGTATGCCTACAGTATGGCTATGGGTACAGGTGTGCTGCAGTTACAGTAGTGTACCTACAGTATGTCTCTGGGTACAGGTGTGCTGCAGTTACAGTATGCCTACAGTATGTCTCTGGGTACAGGTGTGCTGCAGTTACAGTAGTGTACCTACAGTATGTCTCTGGGTACAGGTGTGCTGCAGTTACAGTAGTGTACCTACAGTATGTCTCTGGGTACAGGTGTGCTGCAGTTACAGTATGCCTACAGTATGTCTCTGGGTACAGGTGTGCTGCAGTTACAGTATGCCTACAGTATGTCTCTGGGTACAGGTGTGCTGCAGTTACAGTATGCCTACAGTATGTCTCTGGGTACAGGTGTGCTGCAGTTACAGTATGTCTCTGGGTACAGGTGTGCTGCAGTTACAGTAGTATGTCTACAGTATGTCTCTGGGTACAGGTGTGCTGCAGTTACAGTATGTCTCTGGGTACAGGTGTGCTGCAGTTACAGTAGTATGTCTACAGTATGTCTCTGGGTACAGGTGTGCTGCAGTTACAGTAGTATGTCTACAGTACAGGTTGTGTTGCAGTTACAGGTAGTAAAGTTTGTGTAAAACATGTCATGTAGTTATACAGAAGATTTAACTATGCAATAATACTCACAGTCCTTGACAGCATGATCAAAACAAGAACGATTGCGCAACCAATTTTGCACAGCGAGATGCTCGTCTGCATCATAACAATTCTATTGGAATACGGAGTTATTAATGACGTCAGAGACAGCTCTGGTTACGTGCGTATTCTAAAACCTAGCGTCTTGATTATACATTGCCATATTTATACACACAGGAAATTTACAATCCTGCTGTTTTCCATAAACAGGCCAAATTTCTGTTATGCAGATGCTGCTGAACATAAAAAACATAACAATTTTTGAGCGAAAATTCGAGAAGTGTCCCATTGGCTTAGTGCCTTTTCAGGAAAGCTTGGATGCCATCGTGTTTACCACGCTTTTCGGCATAAATATTTTCTTTGAAAGGCAAGACAAAAGTAAAAACTGATGGCCGAGTGTCTGTTTGACCCCTGCAGACAATGATTTATTTTTAGAGTTTGAAAAAGTGGGCACAATGAACAAATGGGGCAACAGTTGTGCGAAATTTTGAAGTTAAGAATAACAATCAAAGCTCAAGCTGGCTACCCAGAGAATGCCTGGTAGACAGACACTTAGAAAGTTGAGCTCTCTTTTGCATTCTCTAAAGATTGGTGGAAATCATGGACTATGTGCTATAAGTATTTTTTCGCGTGGATCGTGTTCATGAAGCCCTAAAAGTGGCATCTGGAGTGGAAGCTGAGCAAAGATTTTTTGACGACTTTATCGAATCAAGACGGGATTTTTGTCTGTGAGCTGGCCACTGAGATGAGGGAAGGAAATATTTATCAGAGTTTGCCGGACTGCCAAATACGAGTAAAAAGTGCAATCCCAGCACATTGTCTTTTCGAGTTAGCTCGTACTCACAAGACTATCACTAAGACACTCAATGTGGCGTATACAGTGCAGCGAACGCATGTTTTCAACCTATTTTTCAAGGCTGCAGCTTCCAGACGCGAACGTAGTTCACCTGCATTGCGGTCTCGTCGTTCTCGTCTGTCCAGGTGGGCAGCCACAGGTGCTTGGCGCTGTAGAAGTTGCCCATCGCGTTGCCGTCGGTGTTGCGCCAAGGCTTCGGGTAGGGCGAGTTGGTCAGCTCGTCGCCGAAGTAGTTCACACCGCCGACCGCCACGTTCATGATGATGTAGAAGGGCTTGTCGAACGGGGCCAGACGGGTCGCTCCGCCCGACTCTTTCCACGGGTTCCAGGTCGCTTTGTCAAGCGGCTGCTGGGTCTTCTCGTCCACCCAGAACTTCTTGCCGTACTCCCAGAAGCCCTTGGGCGGGTTGACCGTCATGACGTGCTTGCCGTCGAGGGAGAAGCTGCTGCCAAAGGTATTGCCGCCGCTTAGGTTCCTGGAATTTTTCAGTTATGGAAAATTCGTTTAAAACTGCATTGCTTATTGCTTTTAATACATGTCTACTACAGGTCTGGTGGCACAGATTTCGACAAGAGATCGCGGTAGGCCCCTAATTACGGTAAGATTTTGGAGGCAAGGTTAGGGCCTAGAATGTTGGTCTCTCTCATTGAGCGACGGGTCCTCACTGCATGTACTTCTAACCCAAATTAACCTCGTTCTCATACCTACTAAAAAAATCGGACATATCCCTTGTGAGAAGAAGCACGACTGCAATTTCTATTGTAGCTTCATGTGCTTTATTTCATAAACGTTACTATTCACTATTGTCAGCTTCTTAAAGATGCCCTAAATCGACCAGCCCTAAGCTTTCTAGCCTAAGACTATTATCATCCCTTTGAGCAGTGGCAGCATAGCCTCCTCTAAACCCTTTGCATCTCAACATTCCACACTGTTCGATCAGCAACTCCTCCCCTTAAGACATAGGCAAACCCATAAACCTATAAACATTGTCCAACAAGCGACTGCCGCTTGAGCCTTGGCATCTCAGCAAAGTCAAAATCTGTTATGCGAAACTGACAACTCGTACATGAAGCTGTGAGAGCCCATCAATGCTCACTTTGTGGCATGAGTCTTCGAGTAGCCATTGTAAGGCCACTTGGGTCCCCAGTGCAGAGTCATGTCCATCTGGTCGATTCCGACGCTCTGACCGTCGGGACCCCGCAGGTTACGGTTGCCTCGGGCCTCGACCAGGTTGATCTCACCTGAGGCTGGTTACTCGCCATACTCGTTGCGCCGCGGCAGCAGCCAGATGGCGGGCCAGATCCAGTCTCTGGTGGGCATCTTGGCCTCAACCTGCCATGACGGAAAGAACACATGGTGGCACAAGGACTACTCGATTTGAAGGTTGATTTTGAAATGCTCACAAAGAAGCAACATGACTCAAGATCAATTGTGACTGGCAAAGCATGCGCATAGAGGAATGGCAAGTCAGCCAGCACTCAGTCTGTGTCACCTGAAAACCTGATGCTGCAAAGATCTCAAAGTTGACAAAAATGACTCCAAATATTTTACAACGTGATCTTACATTACATCACCACCTGAGTCTTTAAATATGAAGCTCTATGGAAATTAACTGCCGCAATTTGACTTTTGACCGCCAGTGACATTTGACTGTCAGTGACATTTGACTGTCAGTGTCATTTGACTGCCAGTGACATTTGACTGCCAGTGTCAGTTGACTGCCAGTGAGATTTTGATAGCCAGTAACATTTTGACTGCCACTGATATTTTTACTACTGAAAATATGACTGTGAATTTACCCATAAATGACTAGGAATTTATCTCTAAAGGACTAGGAATTTATCCCTAAATGACTAGGAATTTATTCCTGACGCTAAACCTAACTCTGGCATTAAATCTAACCAAACCTCAACACCAACCCTAACCCAAGCCTAAGCAGTCGGGAGTCGATTTGTGGCTATCAAATGAAAGCATCTCAAGTCTCCACTTCACCCTGACCTCGATACGTCCGTAGCTGAATGCGAAGTTGTTGACGGTGCGCAGTCGGACGGACTGGATCGGGTTGACAATGTTGCCGCCTCCCGCAGTCCTGGAGCAGCCCACCCACTGGTTTCCGGTGCACAGGTTAGCTGGTGAGCTGCCCCACAGCTCCAGGTGGCCGTTGCGGACGAACACAGGGATAGCCTGTGCACACCTCTAAAAATATTGTCGGTAGATGCTGATTGATTTGAGAAATTTCAAACAAACGTTTGAACCTATGTAAACCTCCAGGAAGCAATATTACAGCGGCATCGCAAACCAACGGCTTGGCAATGTCCAATGCAATTTGCGGGTTACATTAACTAAATAACTCACCTGCGGGAGGGACATTGGTAGGCGGTACTGGGCCGCCATGCAGTAGCATGCGTTTCCTGAATTGGCTGAGGTCCTTGAGTCGGCTGATGTCCTTTCGAGGTTGTGGTCGGCGGCGGGGACCTTGTGGTGGTGGTTGGCGGCGCTGTCCTGTACTCCCAGCGCTGTCCGGTTCGCTGGAACCCCTGACCGTTGACGATGGCCACGTACCAGTAGGAGACATAGTCTCCGTCTTTGAGGTTCACCCGCTGCCGGTGCACCAGCTGGTTGTTGACGGTATCGAGCAGGTCGACGTTCACGTCGCCAACTTCGACGCCACTTAAGAGCTTGTTGATGGAGTAGTGCAGTCCAATGAGGCTGGCTCCGCTGCCTGATGTTTTTAATAGATTTTTTGGTTAATTTTCGTTTACCCAACAACCTATGGAAACCCAACCAGAAGATGTCTTGGGCAATTATCAAATAAAAGATCAAGGATTAGAGAGACATAAGGCACAGCTGCCACCAAATTAAAGACCAAAACAACGAAATAAGCAGAGAATCCCTCGTACTCACTAGTAAAGGCAAACTGCAGTTCCTGGCGGCGGTAGCGGGCACAGTTACATCGTTGGTGGCAGAGCCTGTGGTACAGTTTTAGTGTATTAAATATATATATAACAGCTTAAAGGAGAAAGGTAGACGCAAGGAGCTATCACGGTTCCCGAACTGCTGCGACAAGCGCAAAAATGTTTATTTAAATGCGCGGTGCTTTGATGTGCCAGCGGCCCAGGCTCGATTCCAAGTGCAGTCACACATTAATTTGGGGCTGAATTGGAATCTCGGCTTGGCTCTGCTCGTGCAATTAACTGCCATGAGGGCCAACCCCTAAGGCTGTGCGTATGACTGCGTACGTAACCACACGCTTGCGTGCCTGCTCACTGCTCAGGGCAGTCGGCGGAATGAGCAGTAATGCCTCTTGCTGGTTGTGCGACAATGTCGCTTAAAGTGCGCCATGGAGCACACAGCGCACTATCTCGAACGTAAAAACACGATCGAATAGCAACTCACTAAGAAAGACGAACTGCGATTCCCGACCCTCGTAGCAGGCGCAAACTTGGCAGGCGAATTCATTTCTAAAGAAATTTGGCCGTTTCAGTTATACTGAGAGTGAAAGATCGGTTATCACAAGGTTATATGGAAGCTTGTATAAATATACACAGAGAGGTCATACGGTACGATCGTTAAGAAGACGGTGCGGTTACATGTATTTTTCAAACAGTAAGGCGAATCTGCAGTGGCTTTCAGCTGTTATGAACGAATGTATAGCTGGGCACGCAGTTAATCAGGTGTATATACTCTACCAACTACCCTAATTTTTTATGAGGCAGGTATACTATGAGTAGTAGCTAGTTTGCATTCTTGTACTTACGGCTTTTAAATATTAATTTATGGTTTTTTGGGCGTTAAGGCCGGTTTAAATTACCCCGAGCAGCTCCGTGGGGCAAATACTGCTCAAATAAATAAACAGTATATGCATTTGCACTACTGCTAGTAGGTTTAGCCTAGGAAAATATCAGAGTTGGGCTTAATTAGGGATTTCTATAGAAATAGGAAGCGGTTGGGGACTCAAGGATAAACTTTTGTTTTACTGTATCTTCAGATAAAAAATATAAAGTTCCAGTTGGATCCCATGGTAACTTATTCACGTCAACCCGAGGAAAATGGCGCGGAAGAGCTGATATTGATTAATCTGAATGATCTGATTGACTAAAAGCTTACGTGATTGTAATAATGTTATTCTTCTGTATTTAATCCCACATAAAATGGTTAGGGAATCTCAGGAATTATAATGTGGGCAGCGTAGTACAAATCTAAATAAACCAGTAGCCCTTATCCAATATTTGCGGTGGTGACAAAGAAAAAAGCTAAATAGAAACGCATGTAGAAGATTTACCGTTTCAAGTGGCGTCAAATGACGCTTTGAAATCTTACACAAACAAAAAAGTAGCAATGTAGATTGACAAGTTTGAAATTGTTTTTGATCGTCAGCCAAGCTTTATTTGTCGTGCATCTGTCCATTTTGATATTGAGACGAGACACTAGATATGCATTTCCCCGTTTGTCATCGAACTTGCAGCTGCTTATGTTATGCTGAGGAAAGAGATTTACTAGTGTCGTAGGCAACTCTTTTTCTTGAGCCCGACTACAACTTCTGCCTCGAAAATTTCATCAAAAACTCAAGCCACGCATAGAGAGTTCAATGAAAGAGAGAAACAAGTAAGTTTACTCGTAGTAACTGAAAATGCAGGTACAAGTATTTTATGGGTTTCGATTTGGTATCTTTGTATTTGACTTAGGTACAACTTGAATTGAGTTAAAAATCAAACTACAAGATCTCATCACAAAGCCAATATAATGCAGTCTTAATCGAGTCTTTCAAGGCTGCAGCTTCCAGACGCGAACGTAGTTCACCTGCATTGCGGTCTCGTCTTTCTCGTCCTTCCAGGTCGGCAGCCACAGGTTCTTGGCGCTGTAGAAGTTGCCCATCGCATTGCCGTCGGTGTTGCGCCAAGGCTTCGGGTAGGGCGAGTTGGTCAGCTCGTCGCCGAAGTAGTTCACACCGCCGACCGCCACGTTCATGATGATGTAGAAGGGCTTGTCGAACGGGGCCAGACGGGTCGCTCCGCCCGACATTTTCCACGGGTTCCAGGTCGCTTTGTCAAGCGGCTGCTGGGTCTTCTCGTCCACCCAGAACTCCTTGCCGTACTCCCAGAAGCCCTTGGGCGGGTTGACCGTCATGACGTGCTCGCCATCGAGGGAGAAGCTGCAGGTAAGAGCAAAGATTTGGTTTCTCTCTAAATCGCTACCCAATGCTTTTCCGGTCGAAGCTTTTCAAAAAAATCTTACACAAGTCCAATTTCCGGTCCCCACTCGAGCTGGTACTTGTGGAAGTCTGTGCCGAACGTCTTGCCGCCGCTTAGGTTCCTAAAATTTAATTATACAACTTCAAATTATTGTTAATCAGAAACATAACAATTAGAA
The DNA here is from genome assembly GCA_002269645.1 of Macrostomum lignano. Lineage (NCBI taxonomy): Eukaryota > Metazoa > Platyhelminthes > Macrostomidae > Macrostomum > Macrostomum lignano. The sequence continues at coordinate 54,774 of NIVC01001340.1, read as the reverse complement.
TTACTACTAAGTCTACCAATGCCGGGGCTCACTTGGTGGCGTGAGTCTTCGAGTAGGCGTTTAGAGGCCACTTGGGTCCCCAGTGCAGAGTCATGCCCATCTGGTCGACTCCGGCGCTCTTGCCATCGGGACCCTGCAGGTTACGGTTGCCTCGTGACTCGACCAGGTCGATCTCGCCAGAGCATGGCCACTCGCCATACTCGTTGCGCCGCGGCAGCAGCCAGATGGCGGGCCAGATCCAGTCACCGGTGGGCATCTTGGCCTCAACCTGCGTTGACAGATGATGACATGTTACGCTGCCAAAGGTTAGCAAAATTATTTAAGTTGAAGCCCTTCTGCTACATACTATATCGGTACATTTATAATCATTCTGAATATGAACGCAAACGAGTCAAAAGCTTCGTGATCAGCGAAAATAAACCTATCTGACCTCAATGCGTCCGTAGCGGAATGCGAATGTGTTGGCGGTGCGCAGTCGGGCGGACTGAATCGGGTTGACAATGTTGCCGCCTCCCGCAGACCTGGAGCAGCCCCACCACTGGTTTCCGGTGCACAGGTTGGCCGGTGAGCTGCCCCACAGGTCCAGGTGGCCGTTGCGGACGAACTCTTCGCCGCGATCCTCGGCAGTCAGGGTCGGCTTGATGAAGAGCTTGCCGTCGCGGGTGAAGCTGTTCCGTCGGTTGTTGTGGTAGTACTGGAACTCCCAGTTCTGCAAGCGACACGGAGTGTGATGAGATTGCCATTCACGAGAGAAGAAATACTAATTGGATCAAGAGAGGGATTTAGAGAATATAAAGTCTTGTCAGAAAAGGAGATTAGAAAGTATTGCAGAACGATACGATTGTATCGGAAGATCAAACAAGGATACTTCAAAGACACTTACGCCGCCGCCACCAGCCGTGATCTCGTGCTCCCACTTGTCAAAGTCCAGGGAGTCGAAGTTGTCCTCGAACACCAAGCAGGGATAGCTGGTGCACTCTGTCAATAAATTTTGGTGTCAGCGACAAGGTGAGTCTTCTTTTTAAATGATCAGTGTCGTAGAAACAAAAACCCGTCAAAGCATTGTTAAAAGAAGTGACCTTCAGTCAGGTGACATCCCAGGAACCCATTTGAGTGGGAAACGTCAAGCGAAGTTACACTTGTTCTACATGTAGGACAATCTGCTCACGCACCAGAGGGAGGGGCACTAGTAGGCGGTACTGGGCCGCCAGTAGCTGGTGGTTTCTGAGTTGTCTGAGGTCCCTGAGTCGGCTGAGGTCCTTTCGAGGTTGTGGTCGGCGGCGGGGACGTTGTGGTGGTGGTTGGCGGCGCTGTCCTGTACTCCCAGCGCTGTCCGGTTCGCTGGAACCCCTGACCGTTGACGATGGCCACGTACCAGTAGGAGACATAGTCTCCGTCTTTGAGGTTCACCCGCTGCCGGTGCACCAGCTGGTTGTTAACGGCATCGCGCAGGTCGACGTTCACATCGCCGACTTCGACGCCGCTGACGAGCTTGTTGATGGAGTAGTGTAGCCCGATGAGGCTGACTCCGCTGCCTGATGTTGGTCGTTGAGTTGTTGATTTTTTAACTCTTCATCCGCCCGCCATTGGTAGTCACGATTGCAACCAATACATAGACTCAGGAAAGGCCTTTTTAAACTTTTAAACCCAAGGAGATAATTTGATAAGGACATTCTGCACAGCTGCTTTGACAAGACCTTATGAGCCTCGCCAGCAACTACCATTACTAATTTATGACAGAATGCCGTAGGATGTGGCCCCGCCACCACTACTAAAAAGTACATGCACACGGTGGTAGCTGTATCACAGAGACTTATGATGCGACAAAATAATCTTACCAGAAAAAACCTGGAGGAAGCTAGAATGTGAATAAAACATAGAAATGTCCAGAACAAGAGCTCTACTCGCTTGCGGTACTCACTAGGAAAAGAGAACTGCAGATCCCGACCGTCGTAGTTAACTGCAGCGTTCGGTGCGGCAGCCTCCGCGCCGGCCGTCACTGCGGCAGCCAACAGGAAAAAGTTGGCAAGTTTATTCATGTTATTTAAAAGGTCCTTGCTAGGGTGAGGAAAGACCAGATTATCGGAGCATATTTATACATGAAGTCGCGCCAAGAGAGGCGGCATGTCTATTGAGGCTGTCATGCGTTTAGAACAGGTGCGCCAATCGGGAAGGTGAATTGACAGAGTCTCAGGTTAAAAAATATCCCTAACAAAGGCACGTAGCACGCCAGGTGTCAAGGTTCTGCGACCTAGACCGAAGCAACCAGGCTGCAATGGATAAACAGCTTCAGAGCCAGGGAGAAACAAATGCCAATCTTTTATCAGAAAAGAATGCGTGATTTTTCCTGCAAGAATTAACCTGACTAAAAACGGTTAGTTCGTACAAGCAGCAATTGGCAACGTTTTGTGTTGCTAGGTCGGCAATTTTGCTGAAAACAATTTTTAAAGTAAGTACTATTACGAGCGTATCAAAACAAAGTAAATCCATGTCCTTCTCATCGGTGAAGGTTCAATAACACGCCACTGTCAAGTCAGATTTGAACTGTTTTCACAGACGGAAAATTGGAATATGCAGGAGGCGCTTTGGGATTGGGCATGACAAACGAATGAAATCGAATTAAGCCGAAAAGTTCATGAAGAATACGAAAACCCGGAGAGCCTCCAGAAACGTTCAATGGACTACTGAAGTGGGACGATAGAGGCTGGTAAGGAGCGCATACTCGTATTTGTCGTACCGCTGGTGCCTTTAGTCAAGGAGTCCTACGATTGGCATCTGGAGTGGAAACTAATTTTTCACTAGCTTATTTCTTAAAACTCCCTTCATTATTTGCGAGTAACATTGCTATCTTGAGTCGGTTTATGAATATATCTTTTGGCTTAAAATATTTTGTTGGATTGGCCTTTTCCCATTTCTCTAAAAAGACCCATACTGCACAGCGGGTAGGAATGAAATGATATGTCGTTTGGTGTTACGACTCCTTTGGATTCAACCGTTCGGAAATTTGACAGCGTCGCATTTGTTGACCTTCTCTTAAGCAACTTAAAATGATCGCTATATCCACTCCAGATGCTAAATATAGATTTAGTATTTTGTCTATGGCAAAACCCCATTCTGCGCTATGTGTTCTCTCTAATGGACCATCCTATATGCACCAAGCGATACGAAAATATACTCGTACGTAGCTTAACGGTGCATTTCTAAGAAAGTCTAGAGTACGTTATGTACTTCTGGTATCCATGAGGTTTAAGGTTTAGAGCCACGGCAGCCATAAATGTAGTCAGTGTCATTGTAACAAATACAAAGCCCCAGTTCCTGATCACAGAAACAAATATGTCAGCACCAATTTAGAGCAGTATTCCAGTGCTAATTTAGCGCTCTACGCAATATTTTTGCTTCTAAAGTCATGCTAAGCCCAAAAATAAAGATTAAAAACTCTCCAAATTATAGTTTTCGGTCTCCTTGGCTGTCCCGCCGAGGTGAAATTTAAAAAAGAATTAGTCAAGACCGAGCCAAAGGCAAGGTGAAAAATTATTGCTGCGCATCTCAAATAATTCTGCAACTGCAGCCAGTCAGGGTGTAAAAAAAAGAAGCCGCACGAAGGCCGCCCCATTCGCTTTTTCATGAGTAATAAAAATTTGCCAAAAAATGCTACCGCTGTTGGACACTCAAGCACTCTCAGACCCTATGGCGAGATCAAAGAGCGGCTAGAAAACCTGCGCAAACAATGGCGGCAAGCAGGCCATTGGCTGCATTTTAACGTTTTGTTTGGTGCGCAAGCGGTGCTGAAGTGGCTGTATTTTATTGCACCGCGACAGCCTCTTAAAAAATGCGCGCGCCGATGCCAACGCCAATGATGAGGGTAGTGACTCTGGCAGAAAAAAAACGAAAAACGGAGAGGGACAACCGGTGATAAAAAAGAGCAAGAGTATCCGACTGGATTCTTAAAATTGAGACTGCTCTCAGGTATTTTGCCAGGCAAATTGAGTATTGAGTAGTAACGATGGCAGAGGCGGCTGCACCTGATGGCGATCTAGTTGACCTGGAGCATGAGCAGGTGAATACTTGAAATTTATCATATTCGTATATCTGAGTCTTTATGTCACTGTTTTACCACGCGGTTCACGCGTCCCAAGTCCACCCCCTGGATTAAATTTCCAGACACCGGAAGCAGAAGCGCCACAGGCAACTGAGGCACCGGTGGAGACGTCCAAAGCTCGACTGTCCATGGTTGACGCTGTGCCAGATGACGAAGACGAGCTGCTGATGAAGCTGCAAGACGATGCTGCGTACGATACGGATTTGGAAGGTTTGTAAAGTTTGGGAATTGTTGATGTGGCCATCAAAGGGACAGTGAGGCGGGACATCAAATGGACAGTGAGGCGGGACATCAAAGAGACCGTGAGGCAGGACATCAAAAGGACAGTGAGGCGGGACATCAAAGAGACAGTGAGGCAGGACATCAAAGAGACAGTGAGGCGGGACATCAAAGAGACAGTGAGGCGGGACATCAAAGAGATAGTGAGGCGGGACATCAAAGGGACAGTGAGGCGGGACATCAAAGAGACAGTGAGGCGGGACATCAAAGAGACAGTGAGGCAGGACATCAAAGAGACAGTGAGGCGGGACATCAAAGAGATAGTGAGGCGGGACATCAAAGAGACAGTGAGGCAGGACATCAAAGAGACAGTGAGGCGGGACATCAAAGGGACAGTGAAGCGGGACATCAAAGGGACAGTGAGGCGGGACATCAAAGGGACAGTCAGGCGGAACATCAAAGGGACAGTGAGGCGGGACATCAAAGGGACAGTGAGGCGGGACATCAAAGTGACAGTGAGGCGAGATATCAAAGGAACAGTGAGCCGGGAGATCAAAGAGACGGGACATCAAAGGGACAGTGAAGCGGGACATGGATTCAGCTAAAGTGTGCTCAATAAAACCTTGCAGAAGCGCCCAAGAAAGAGCGGCCGGACATAACGGGAGTGAGACGCGGCGTGTACTTGAAGCGCTGCTCGGAGGTCGGCGCGCATCCGGTTGGCCGCTACGTGAAGCGGCCAGCAGACAGGAAGCTGCGACTGTCGCACCGCTGCATGTCAGCCAAAGAGGCGGACGCCATCACGTACGCGCTGGAGCTGTCGCCGGACGTGGCGGATCTCAACATGCGCGACAATCGGCTGGGGCCGGAGGGCTTCGATTTTGTCAACTGTCTGCTAAAGGACAATGTGCACTTGTATAAACTGGTGAGCTGATGGGCTGAGTTGGGTTCCTATCTAGTTCCAGTAGAGTAGGCAGCTGATGTAGAGTAGGCAGCTGATGTAGAGTAGGCAGCTGATGTAGAGTAGGCAGCTGATGTAGAGTAGGCAGCTGATGTAGAGTAGGCAGCTGATGTAGAGTAGGCAGCTGATGTAGAGTAGGCAGCTGATGTAGAGTAGGCAGCTGATGTAGAGTAGGCAGCTGATGTAGAGTAGGCAGCTGATGTAGAGTAGGCAGCTGATGTAGAGTAGGCAGCTGATGTAGAGTAGGCAGCTGATGTAGAGTAGGCAGCTGATGTAGAGTAGGCAGCTGATGTAGAGTAGGCAGCTGATGTAGAGTAGTCAGCTAGAGTAGATAGCAGACAGACATGAGAGTACGGGCTCTTAGTTAACCGAATCCTCAGTATCAGTAAAACCGCGTCATGCAGTGAAGCCTCTTACCGCAACGCAGAACATCAGCGGCAACGCGCTGGGTCGCGAAGGCATGGCGCAGCTGAAAAGCGCCCTCCTGCGCAACAACACCATCTCAGTGTTGGACGCATCCGGCAACGATTTCGACGAGCGGACCGGCCAGGACTGGAAAGAGATCCTGCTGGCCAATGACCGGCTGAGTCAGCTGAACCTGTCGCACAATCAGCTGGGCAGCGATGGAGCCACAGCTCTGGCCGAGGGCATCAGTGAGTGGCTGCCATTGGGGAGAGGATTGGTCTGGTGCAGTGACGTTCTCGTGGCGGTTTGTAGCGATTCGGAATGGGATCTATTGCGATTCAGAATGTGGTCTATTGCGATTCGGAATGGGATCTGTTGCGATTCGGAATGGGATCTATTGCGATTCAGAATGTGGTCTATTGCGATTCGGAATGGGATCTGTTGCGATTCGGAATGGGATCTGTTGCGATTCGGAATGGGATCTGTTGCGATTCGGAATGGGATCTATTGCGATTCGGAATGGGATCTGTTGCGATTCGAAATGGGATCTGTTGCGATTCGGAATGGGATCTGTTGCGATTCGGAATGGGATCTGTTGCGATTCGGAATGGGATCTATTGCGATTCGGAATGGGATCTATTGCGATTCGGAATGGGATCTGTTGCGATTCAGAATGTGGTCTATTGCGATTCGGAATGTGGTCTATTGCGATTCGGAATGGGATCTGTTGCGATTCGGAATGGGATCTATTGCGATTCAGAATGTGGTCTATTGCGATTCAGAATGGGATCTATTGCGATTCGGAATCGGATCTATTGCGATTCGGAGAGGGATCTATTGCGATTCGGAATGTGGTCTGTTGCGATTCGGAATGGGATCTATTGCAATTCGGAATATTGCAATTCGGAGGGTGTCTAATGAAATTCGGAGAGGGATCTATTGCGATTCGGAATGTGGTCTGTTGCGATTCGGAATGGGATCTATTGCAATTCGGAATATTGCAATTCGGAGGGTGTCTAATGAAATTCGGAGGGTGATTTATTGCAATTCGGAACGGGATCCATTGCAATTTGGAAAAGCGATTAAGTTTGCGTCCATCCAGCGTCGCATTGCATTTTTTCAGGCGCAAACGATTCTCTGTGCAATCTGAATCTCAGCTGGAACTGCATCCGGCTCAAGGGCGCGGTGGAGCTGGCCAAGGCTATTCGTGTGAGTTTGCTGCGCTGGCTTGCATGCAGATTATTTGCATTATTCACCAACCACTAACAAAATCTCACGCAGGTGAACAAGTCTCTACGCGAGTTGCACCTGCAGTTCAACGGTTTCAGCAGCGAAGGCGCGCTGGAGGTGGCCGCCTCGCTGCTGGAGAACCGGACACTCCGGCTGCTGGACCTTAGCGGCAACCGGATCTGGCGTCAGGCCGCTGGGCCCTTCGCCAGAGCGCTCAAGAAGAATAAAAAACTGCGCGTGCTGCGGGTGAGCAGCTTGCTTCCGGTTATTGTTGTAGGAGGTTATGTGTCTGACTTCCGGTCACTGGAAATGTTGATAGTATGGACTCACTTAAAATTCTGATTTTGACATCCGGTCTCGTGAACTGATAGAATGGAACTTCCGGTCACGAGAACTGATAGAATGGAACTTCCGGTCTCGTGAACTGATAGAATGAAACTTCCGGTCATGTGAACCGATAAAATGGAACTTCCGGTCTCGTGAACTGATAAAATGGAACTTCCGGTCTCGTGAACTGATAGAATGGAACTTCCGGTCTCGTGAACTGATAAAATGGAACTTCCAGTCACGAGAACTGATAGAATGAAACTTCCGGTCTCGTGAACTGATAAAATGGAACTTCCGGTCTCGTGAACTGATAGAATGGAACTTCCGGTCTCGTGAACTGATAAAATGGAACTTCCAGTCACGAGAACTGATAGAATGGAACTTCCGGTCTCGTGAACTGATAAAATGAAACTTCCGGTCATGTGAACCGATAAAATGGAACTTCCGGTCACGAGAATTGATAGGATGGAACATCCGGTCTTGTGAACTGATAAAATGTAACTTGAAATGTGAAGGTTGATAGTATGGAATTTCCGGTCACTTGAAATTTTGATAGCATAGATAACTCCCGGTTACTTAAGGCCGATTAGTATTGAACTTCCGGTCACTTAAAATGCTGATGGCGCAAAACTTCCGGTAAAGTCTAGTAACCAAACACCAATCTCAATGCGAATCAATATTTTTCAGTTGCGAACCAACCCGCTGCTAAATGACGGCGTCATGGAGATCCTCAAAGTGTTGCACGCAGAGGAGCAGATTTCTCTGGAAATGCTGGATGTTGAGGTGAAAATTTTATTGAAATTGTAAGAACCTAAGCATCTAAGAAGCTAAGCATCTAAGAACATAAGCGTCTAAGAACCTAAGCAGCTAAGAACATAAGCGTCTAAGAACCTAAGCATCTAAGAACCTAAGCATCTAAGAACCTAAGCAGCTAAGAACCTAAGCATCTAAGAACATAAGCGTCTAAGAACCTAAGCATCTAAGAAGCTAAGCATCTAAGAACCTAAGCATCTAAGAACCTAAGCATCTATGAACCTAAGCATCTAAGAACCTAAGCATCTAAGAACCTAAGCAGCTAAGCATCTAAGAACCGAAGCATCTAATATCCTAAGCATCTAAGAACCGAAGCATCTAACATCCTAAGCATCTAAGAAGCTAAGCATCTAAGAACATAAGCGTCTAAGAACCTAAGCATCTAAGAACCTAAGCATCTAAGAACCTAAGCAGCTAAGAACATAAGCGTCTAAGAACCTAAGCATCTAAGAAGCTAAGCATCTAAGAACCTAAGCATCTAAGAACCTAAGCATCTATGAACCTAAGCATCTAAGAACCTAAGCATCTAAGAACCTAAGCAGCTAAGCATCTAAGAACCGAAGCATCTAATATCCTAAGCATCTAAGAACCGAAGCATCTAAGAACCTAAGCATCTATGAATCTAAGCATCTAAGAACCTAAGCATCTAACATCCTAAGCATCTAAGAACCGAAGCATCTAAGAACATAAGCGTCTAAGAACCTAAGCATCTAAGAACCTAAGCATCTAAGAACCTAAGCAGCTAAGAAGCTAAGTATCTAAGAACATAAGCGTCTAAGAACCTAAGCATCTAAGAACCTAAGCATCTATGAACCTAAGCATCTAAGAACCTAAGCATCTAAGAACCTAAGCAGCTAAGCATCTAAGAACCGAAGCATCTAACATCCTAAGCATCTAAGAACCGAAGCATCTAAGAACCTAAGCATCTATGAATCTAAGCATCTAAGAACCTAAGCATCTAACATCCTAAGCATCTAAGAACCGAAGCATCTAAGAACATAAGCGTCTAAGAACCTAAGCATCTAAGAACCTAAGCATCTAAGAACCTAAGCAGCTAAGAAGCTAAGCATCTAAGAACATAAGCGTCTAAGAACCTAAGCATCTAAGAACCTAAGCATCTAAGAACATAAGCGTCTAAGAACCTAAGCATCTAAGAACCTAAGCATCTAAGAACCTAAGCATCTATGAACCTAAGCATCTAAGAACATAAGCGTCTAAGAACCTAAGCATCTAAGAACCTAAGCATCTAAGAACCTAAGCATCTAAGAACCTAAGCATCTAAGAACCTAAGCATCTAAGAACCTAAGCATCTAAGAAGCTAAGCATCTAAGAAGCTAAGCATCTAAGAACCTAAGCATCTAAGAACCTAATCATCTAAGAACCTAAGCAGCTAAGAACCTAAGCATCTAAGAACCTAAGCATCTAAGAGCCTAAGCATCTAAGAACCTAAGCATCTAAGAGCCTAATTAGAACGAATCGACCTTCACTGCATCCAGGACATCACGGTGACCCAGGAGCTGATGTCGCTCTACCGATCGATTCGAGCCAACAACCCGAAGTTCCGCATCAGAATTCGAACTGTGATCAAGCGAGACGGCACAGTTGAACGTGTGCGCGATGAATTCAGCACAGAGAATCCGCTGGAGGTGCTGCTGATGTTCATGCAGGAGAAGAACTTGAGGCTGATTGATCTGTTCAAGGTGAGTGCAATGTCACGGGACTGCTTGGGCTCTGTGCGGTTCTATACTGAGTTATGATTGAATATAGTTACAGTTATTACTCTGGCCCAGTTGGTTAAATCTGGTCATAGGGGGGCCGTAGCCCAGCGGTAGCGCAGCTGCTCTGGTGTGCCAGCGACCCAGGCTCGATTCCAAGTGCAGTCACATTAATTTGGGGCTGAATTGGAATTTCGGCTTTGCTCGCTTGTGCAATTAACGGCCTTGAGAGCCAACCCCCAAGGCGCAGTGAAGTGTACATGCCTAACAATTGATAAAGTTAGGGCCGCTGTACACTCCTGTGTGAGTGTGTGCCTGCGTACGTATCCGCGCGCTTGGATGCCTGCTCAGGGGAGTCGGTGGAATGGGCAGCAATGCCTCTCGCCGGTTGTGTGCCTATGTCGCCTAAAGTGCGCCAGGGTGCACACAACCCCCCTGCCTCTAATAAAAAAAAAATAAATCTGGTCATAGTAAGACTCTTTGTGGTTGTGACCATTTTTGGTCATATAGTGTGGCTATTTGTTGTCATAGTGTGGCTAGTTGTGGTCATAAAGTGGCTATTTGTGGTCAGAGTGTGTTTGTGGGCATAATGTGACTATTTGTTGACATGGTATGACTATTTTTTGCCAAAGGCGTAGATTCACCATTCACTTTGGTTAAATAGCACTTTAACACTTTAGGACTTTAGGACTTTAGGAAACTGTTCAGAAATCAACGTGTTTCTTCTTTGGATCAGGGGATTAGAGAAAATACTCAACATATCCATAGTGAGCTCCAACCAACCCGCACACAACGCTCCAGAACCTGGACAAAGACCAGAGCAACTCCATCTCCCGCGACGAGTTCGTCATCGGCCTACGCGACTTTGAAGTGCCGCTCACTGAGGATCAAATCGATCAGCTGATTGACACGCTGGACAAGGACGGCGACGGCGAGATCGACTTAGCCGAGATTCTCAACATCAACAAGGAGTTCCGCGATGTGAAACGGCGGGCCATCCATCGGGTGCGACAGCGGCGCGCCACGGTTCGAGTTCGGGACGCCGAGATTGCAGCCAGAGCCATCACGCGGCTGCAGACTCTGGCGGCTGCTTCTAGTAGTGAGTAGCTGTTGAGTAAACTGGAGTTAATGAGCATTTACATGCGATACACACAGCTCTAACTGAAATCTGAAAGAATCTTTCACAACTACACCCTTCACCAATGGAACCTTCACCAATGCACCCTTCACCAATGCACCCTTCACCGATGCAACCCTTCACCGATGCACCCCTTCACCAATGTAACCCTTCACCGATGCACTCTTCACCAATGCACCCTTCACCAATACTTCCTCACCAATGCAACTATCTTAAACCTGAGACAACCTAGCTCGTAATACGATCCCTCATTACAACTAAGTGCTCCCAATGTCAAACCGCGTGGCCGACAGGTTTCACAGAGGAGCACCACTCCTGCTCATCCGAGTCCGACGGTGAAGCCGCATCGAGGCCGCCGCCACCGGCTCAGCTGCGCCAGCGCTCCGGAGGTGGCGGCGGCGGCATTCTCAGGCGGCCATCGACCGCGGCCGGTCCAGCCGGAAAAGTGCTGCCGAACATCTGGTCGGGTAGCAACTACCAGCTGCAGCAAAAGCAACAACAGCAGCAAAGAAAGAAACAGCCGGAGACACCGGCTTCAGCTGGCGGCAGCAAGTCGCTGAGATTCGCCGCGGCAGCTGGCGAAGGAGGCAACCCAGCGGCAGCGGCTGGAGCTGGAACTCCAACCAGAAGGCGGACGTCAGTGCTGAGTTCCGCTGTCCGACAGCGCAGAGAGTCGCAGCAACGTCAACAGGAGCAAAATAAGAGTTGGCTTCCAACCAGCAAGTCGTTGGGCAAGCCGCAGTCCAAGAGAAACTGATGAGACAGCATGTACTGTATGTGCACAAACACGTGTAGCCCCTGGCTTCATTCATCTGCGGCTTGTGTGCATGAAAAATTCACAGCATGAGGGCCACCCCCAAGGCACACACACACACACACACACACACACACACACACACACACACACACACACACACACACACAGACACAGGCACACGGTTGTGGGCCGATGTCGCAAAGACTGTCGCGACAGGGTGCTCACAACCTTACAATATTTATTATTATTTACTATTATTCCCTCCTTGCCAGAGATTCTACTGCCCCGTGGCGCCATTGAAGATTCAAAACCCTGCGCGCTTTGACCTTCAATGTCATTTTCAATGAAATTCTGAGAAACGGTTGACCAAAGGGTTCTTAGATGTTTACTTTTCAGAGTTGCTACATGAAAGTGCGTACCTTGGATAAAAGACTAGCCTGGCATGTACATACTCGTATAGCCGTTTCTTAGAAAAAATTTAACTTTTTCTAAGAAACATCCCAGCACCAGCATAGAAAGACGCTAAGAATAAGCTTTGATCTCTGAATGACGTCAGTCATCCAAGATAACATGTAGCTCATTGCCATTAAGCTATTGGCAACCCGCGGCTTCATGCAGAAAGATAAAAGTAAGTTCGTGTCACTTTTGTCACTCAGTATTATTTATATTCATTGGCATACCTCGCTTGGTGGTACAGTACAAGCATAACAAATCCGAAAAAACTTGAATATTTTTTCTAAACATTTGCTTGATCAACTATTAAATAAACTTTTTATGGAAGAGCTCTTAAATTTGTGTTTTTGTTGCATTGTGATGTACAAAACAGTAAGACTGAACACAGTTGTGTTGTTTAATTATTTACACACTGGAATCAGGAAACAGAAAATATAGAAAGCAGTTCAAATAAATGCACTACACAAAGCACTTATTTAAAAATTATTTAATCACGTTGCAAAAGAGGTGCTACCAGGGTATGGAAGATCGAAGACATCCGGGGGAGCGGTGCTGCCGTCGCGCTGTCCCAGCTGGGGAGGCGAATGTCCACGGGCAGGTCAGTGTGTTTCGCAAGTGGTGTGGTGTACCACCCTGTGATTGGACATGTAGGCTCAAAGTTAAAGTCAAACTCTGTGTTTACACTGAGTCCGTTCTGCTTCAGATGGATAATTTGCAAACTAAATATTTGTGATGTGTAGAAGCGTGTAGAAATAAAAAAACACTTCTATTGATATCTTTTCCTGAAAAACAGTGCTTTTTAAAAAGTCTGAATCAGTGATATAGTGCTTCTAATAACTTAGTTTAAATACACTAATCGCACAATTTCGAATTTGGTATATGTGACCTTGAGTCTCTGGCGTTTCGTCAGTTATCGTTCAGCTTAAAAGGAGACAACATTTGCGAAATGTGTCTAGAAGCTTTATGACATAAAATAATTTTTTAACATGGAGGGTAGTCTAGCTCACATAATTGCTGGCGGGTAAGTAACTTTCTACTTCGTTACACTTTAGGAAATTGGGACTTAGGTCTTGTTCTTTATTATTAATATAAACTTCGCTTTTCAGGCTTTTTAATCTTACCGTATCCATATACGAGTACGAGCTATAATATATTGTGTAGCATTTGGGAACTGGCTATTGACATTTTGCACTGGGGCGGATCCAAGTGGAGCCAAGGGGGCCATGGCCATTTTCTGCATATGATTTGTGAAGATTATTGCATATAGTCTAGAGACAGACATTGGTATACAGATTTCCCTAATCCTAGGTCCTAGTAGTAGTAGGCTAGGCCTAATTAACATTTAACAATAATAGACCCTGGCCTTGTTGGAATTAGAATAAAGTCTTAAATGTTTCAGGCTGTGTCCAAAGTCCAAAGCACCCTAGAAGATTAGTGGACTTACAAACAAAATCAAAGCATAAACATTAGTAGTGGTACTAGACACTTTAGTATAGAGGTTGGCAAACTCTGGTCCTTGATCCAGATCCAGCCTGTGACACCTTTAAGTCTCTCCTGCAGAATTCTTACTATCTAGCGATGTAAAAGTGGAAAATAAAAAGCTTCTTTTATTTTATTTTAAAAGAATGTAACTTAAATAAATTTATTTAAATAAAATCTTTTCAGTTAAAAAAGGCATTTTAACCTAATAAGCAAAATATTGTCAAAAACTTCAATATGAATTCATGAATATGTGCTATATTCTATTGTGAATATATAACATTAAACAGTTAACAAATAGGGAATTTAATGCTATGCACATATGTGCAAGTTCAAAGTTCTAAGATACTTCTATGTCATATTGTTCAAATTTTGAAGTTATAGTTGCAGTTTTAAATAAACAAATTGCTTTTATTTTTTACCTTTATGAAAGGCTTTGTCTTCAATTTTCAGTATATACATATAATATAGTAAGGGTTAACAATATATAGTCAAGTAACAAAATTTGTCAACAATATAAAATATAAAAGTGCTAACAAATTTGATGTTAATGAAATTGATAGCTTTGCATATGACTACCTAGGACCTTATTGCATGTGGTGCATTTGGTAAATAATCAAATACCATATACATCATTATTATATTATTGTACAATATAGGAATTGTAGGCTTTGCTAAGTCTAATAACTTTTAGTGATAACATTTAATATTTATTAATTATAAATTCACAAGATATTGATATTGATACTAGGCCTATGCAATTCTCTTTTTTAGTCTGTCTTTTAGACCCTCTATTGGTCCATTGGAATATAGTGTATGACATATGTTAGATCATACATGCGCAATAGTTGGTCGAGTTGGCCGATCCAGCCGACTGATTTGGCGGCCAACCAAGGAAGTCGCAAAAATGCCCACCTGAAAAAACAAAAAGTAGTAGTACTAAGTAGCTGATGAGGCATTTTGGCTTTATAAGACAGTCATAGTTACTCTTACCGTTTACCCAAAATTGCGTTAATTTTGCTTTCGGGTTTTTTTACATGTAATTCGCATTTTTGGCCAAAAACTACATCGCATTTTTGTTAAAACTAAGTCACACGGCTGACCGAATTTTGGAGGTTGCGCATGTATGTGTTAGATACATTCAAGTAGCTAGTACTTTGGAAGGATTTGCATTGTCTTTACCATATATATAACCTTTAAAAGTATACTGAACACTGACCAAATGCAACTTAGTATTTTGACTAAAAATGGGACTTAGTTTTGTAACCTATGCCAAAAATAAACTAAGAATTCATTTAATTTGTTGTCAAATGTGTAAAGAATTAAAAATATCCTAAAAAGTTATCAATTTTCATGACCCTTTGTTTACCATCCACATTAGGTAGATTGGCTAGGTTAGCTGGCAGTTGTGCATATATATTGGACAGAAAGCATAAGTTTTATCTAAAATCCCAATTGAAATTAAAAAAAATAAGACTTGTAACCTATTTAAAGCAAATTGTGCAATAGAAATGTAGCAAAATATAACTGTTTAAAATAAGGTTTAAGCTAAACACTTGACAATATGAAACTATAATTTAATATTAGAGATTGGATGGGATACTGAACATCTGAAAAAAATACTTGTAGTACTTGCATCCTGTTCTATAGTCTCATCTTATCATTTAATTGATTCTGCCAGGGTTGCTGGTACCACTGGTGCCCTGTTCACTTCACCACTGGAAATTGTGAAGACCCGACTACAGGGCTCAGTGAACACCTGGTCAGGTCCTACAGCTGTGCTCAGTACAGCAGGAGCCGGGCCTCAGTCTCAGCTGTTAATTCAACAAGGCGGCTTAGCAGCCCGGCTCAGATATGTGCCCAGCAACCACCTGTCAATCATGTCCTGCGTTCGTCATATTTACCGGGCCGAGGGCGCTAGGGCGCTGTTTAAAGGCCTCACAATGACCATCGCTGGCGTGCTGCCGTCTCGAGCAATCTACTTTGGCGCCTACTTTAATGGCCAAGAAATGTTTGCGCCAGCTTACGCCAAGGGCACGCATGGCAACGTGTTTGCCGCCTCGTCATTTGCCAGCTTCGTGTCGTCCACGCTGACCAATCCGATTTGGTATGTCAAGACCCGGATGCAGCTCGATCAATCGTGAGTCGGACATTTCTTTACTGGCTTTGCTCAAAATGGCTTTTTATTGCTGCTTAGCTTGCTATCTGTCGCCTCCCAGATCCTCAGTTGCTGGGCCAGCCTCCCAGAGTGTCAGTTGCTGGGCCAGCCTCCCAGATCCTTTGTTGCTGGGCGAGCCTCCCAGATCCTCAGTTGCTGGGCCAGCCTCACAGATCCTCAGTTTCTGGGCCAGCCTCCCAGATCCTTAGTTGCTGCGCGAGCCTCCCAGAGTGTCAGTTGCTGGGCCAGCCTCCCAGATCCTCAGTTGCTAGGCCAGTCTCCCAGATCCTCAGTTGCTGGGCCAGCCTCCCAGATCCTCAGTTTCTGGGCCAGCCTCCCAGATCCTTAGCTGCTGGGCGAGCCTCCCAGAGTGTCAGTTGCTGGGCCAGCCTCCCAGATCCTCAGTTGCTAGGCCAGTCTCCCAGATCCTCAGTTGCTGGGCCAGCCTCCCAGATCCTCAGCTGCTGGGCCAGCCTTCCAGATCCTCAGTTGCTGGACCAGCATTTCAGTTCCTCAGTTGCTGGGCCAGCCTCCCAGGTCCTCAATTGCTGGACCAGCATTTCAGTTCCTCAGTTGCTGGGCCAGCCTCCCAGAGTGTCAGTTGCTGCGTCATCACAATCACCCTCTCACGTTCTCAGATGTTGGATTGTCAAAGTCGCCTCCTAGTCATGTGGCAGCTCGCTTGAATTTATCTGTTTGAATTAGAATATGATAATAATTTTTACAGGATTTTTAACGTAGCGAAACGGCTATCCAGGGTTTCCAGGTGCTATCAGTAGTCCAACTGAACTGCAAGTGAAGTGTACAAAGTGTAACAGGGTTGTTATTGAGCTTTTGGGTCACGCTGTTTAGCTTTTAAGCGAATAGTGAAATGTAAGTTGGAATGCAGAATCGATAATTTTCTGCAGTATTTTTACAGAAAACAACCTAATTAGTTTAGAGCAACTTTACTAAGCAAGACCAGGAGACTAGCGTGACCGATGTACATTCGATGCTGTCACCTGATTCCATTTAGACTAACAAGTTTAACTAATAAAGTTTCCATGCATTAACCGCGTGAAATTTCGCCAAGCTGTTATGAAATTGGGAAAGTCGTATGCACGTAGCTTTTACAGCTTCTATTTTTAATTAGTGTCTGGCATAGTCTGCCATTATGGCGGGTTTTGGGTTCGTGTACAGAGCAAGTACTGCGTGACCTTGTTTAACTCTAACTGGGGGTGTCTGGTAATGGTGGTAACTTAAGCTGGGAATTCCCTCGTCACGCAGTATTCTCGTGCTCTTGCATAGTTTGTTGGCTTTGGTACCTTGCCCTGCTTTGCACTTTTATGCTGTTGTAGTTAGCTGAAGTGAGTCAGTGGCCACTTGTTTGAATTTCGTGTGGAAAGTAGTCTTCAACGCAATCAAATATTACCTAGTTAGCAGAGACCTACTAAACCAGAGGGTCACCAGGGACTCACTGAAGAATCTGAGGGTCACCAGGGACTCACTGAAGAATCTGAGAGTCACCAGGGACTCGCTGAAGAATCTGAGGGTCACCACGGGCTCTCTGAAGAATCTGAGAGGCACCAGGGATTCGCTGAAGAATCTGAGGCTCACCAGGGACTCTCTGAAGAATCTGAGTGTCACCAGGGATTCGCTGAAGAATCTGAGGGTCACCAGGGACTCGCTGAAGAATCTGAGGGTCACCACGGGCTCTCTGAAGAATCTGGTGGTAACCAGGAACAATCAGTGAATCGCAGTGACCCAGTGAACAATCAGTGAGTCAGCAGTGACCCAGTGAACAATCAGTGTGCAGCAGTGACCCAGTGAGCAATCAGCGAGTCAGCAGTGACCCAGTGAGCAATCAGTGAGTCAGCAGTGACCCAGTGAGCAATCAGTGAGTCAGCGTGACCCAGTGAGCAATCAGTGAGTCAGCGTGACCCAGTGAGCAATCAGTGAGTCAGCGTGACCCAGTGAGCAATCAGTGAGTCAGCAGTGACCCAGTGAGCAATCAGTGAGTCAGCGTGACCCAGTGAGCAATCAGTGAGTCAGCGTGACCCAGTGAGCAATCAGTGAGTCAGCAGTGACCCAGTGAACAATCAGTGAGTCATCAGTGACCCAGTGAGCAATCAGTGAGTCAGCAGTGACCCACTAAAGAACGAGTGTTAACAGTGAATTAGCAAATGGAGTCAACTACAGATCTGAACCCATCATTGCATCTCACCAATTATCCCCCCAGACCGTCGGCCAAGTCCCTGACAGTGTGGCAGTGCACCGTTGACACCTGGCGTCGTGGCGGCTTCTTCGCCTTCTTCAAAGGCATTCAAGCCTCCTACATCGGCATAGTGGAGACTTCGCTTCAGTTTGTACTCTACGAGCATCTCAAACGAAGCTTAATGCAAATGTCGCGGGGCGCTGATTCCAGCGCTAATCGTGATTTGACTTTAACTAGCGCCGACGATGTCCTTTACTGCACTCTTGCTAGCGGCATATCAAAGACTGTGTCCACTGTTACCTGCTATCCGCACGGTGAGTTATTGGTTTAATTGCCAAACTGGAAATGTCGGACTGGCATCTTATGAGCTGGCTTTATTAGCGTCAGACATCACTGATACCCTGTTAACCTCCTCCCCTGACACCTTGTTGACCTCCCTCCCCTCCCCTGACACCTTTTTGACCTCTCTCCCCTCCCCTGACACCTTGTTGACCTCTCCCCCCTCCCCTGACACCTTGTTGACCTCCCTCCCCTCCCCTGACACCTTGTTGACCTCCCTCCCCTCCCCTGACACCTTGTTGACCTCACTCCCCTCCCCTGACACCTTGTTGACCTCTCTCCCCTCCCCTGACACCTTGTTGACCTCTCTCCCCTCCCCTGACACCTTGTTGACCTCCCTCCCCTCCCCTGACACCTTGTTGACCTCACTCCCCTCGCCTGACACCTTGTTGACCTCTCTCCCCTCCCCTGACACCTTTTTGACCTCTCTCCCTCCCCTGACACCTTGTTGACCTCTCCCCCCTCCCCTGACACCTTGTTGACCTTCCTTCCCTCCCCTGACACCTTGTTGACCTCTCCCCCCTCCCCTGACACCTTGTTGACCTTCCTTCCCTCCCCTGACACCTTGTTGACCTTCCCTTCCCTTTCCTGACACCTTGTTGACCTCTCCCCCCCTCCCCTGACACCTTGTTGACCTTCCTCCCCCCCCTGACACCACTGTGGTCTCCCCTCCCCTGATACCACTGTAGTCTCCCCCCCTGACACCATTGTGGTCTCCCCTCCGCTGCGCGGATAGCAGTGTTTCAGTTTCAGTATTCAAATTTAATTTTCACTCCCTGCGTAATTGACAGGTCACGTGATTTCAGTTAGATATTCCACCCCATAGCTGTGTGGGTGTGGCACATAGCAAAGAATACAAATGGAGGGTGTGTTTCGCTTTCAGAATTGGCCTTGAATGTTCTGAATTTAATGGGTTAGAGAGAGAGAGAGCGCCAGGACAAGGAGAGTGCCGCACTGGCGCACACACCTTTCGTTTCGCATATTGCGTTCAATTAAAGTTCGCTCGCACTCGCTCTGCTCTGTATCGCATTTACTAGCGTAGCTGTGTTCAGCTAAAGATATCGACTATTCGATTGCATTACAAATATTTTAGTAGTACTGTGGTCTGAGATTCGGAGTTCTCATTTAAAATAATAATTTAGTATAGGAGAATCACGAGTCTGTCTAAGCTGGTTCTGTCTCACTGCCAGAGTACAGTCGGTGTACGCAAAAATGCATTTTTGAGTTTGGCTGCCCACATAATAGGAGAGAGGAATCCAGTCTCAATTTGATGCAGACTCAAACTGGTTTTCCACTGCTTTGGAGATGTGAAATCTCTAGCTCTGTAAGCCTCTCCTAGTTTCTAACTAATTGTTTATACTAGATAGACCTTTTCTTAGGCTAGGAATTATTTGAAAACAATTTTAACTAACGCGCTCATAAGATTGCAAAACAATAAAGCGCGTAAATATAATAGAATAGTAATTAACTTTAAAGACTAGGAAATAACGCATTTATTGTTGTTTTTCATAAAATTCAAAAGCGTTTCCTCTCCCGACGTCTGATCTGAATCGATAGCAAATGCTTTTTTACTATAATCATTCCACATGTTTTTCCCCGAAGTTTCCAGTTTTCATTTTGCTACTAATCTATTTATTGGGAGCCTTATAGTGTACATGTTGGACTTTCAGTCTAAAAATAGCTTCTTTCCCAGTTGCTCGATATTTACGAACGCTTTCTGGGAAATTTATAAGGGAAAGAAATAGTGGGTGCGTTTTTTGAAGACGTCTTTTACTGTACATTTGTTGATTGGCGTTTCCTCATTTGTCCGGATTTTTTTACGTTTTTAGGCCAGAGAAAAGGAGAAGGAAAGGTCGAGGACTCGAGGGCGTTTAGTGCGGGAAAACATGGGGCCACACCCACCGAAAATTTACGTCAGTCAAACGGAGGGGGCCAGGAAAGAAAAAATAAACTTTCCGGCAGAGGTCTGCTCTGTACAGGGCGTGCCGCGTCGTATGTACACTGCCTTCGATGTACATTTAAGAAAGCGTCCACTTTGATTAGATTTTCCTTACCCTCCTTTGGAATGGAATGATTTTCCTTACCCTCCTTTGGAATGGAATGGCGAAGAGAAGCTAGCTGAACCCCCCGTCGCGCGCGGTCGTAAACCCCCCCCACTCCCCGTTCCCCCTTACCCCGATGCCTCCCTTAGCCAGCTATTTTTCTCTTCTCCGTCCCTCTGCACTTTAACCGGCGCTCACGCGACCGGTTTCGCCCGGCCTTGCAGTGACACTCAAAATGTGGCTAGTGGGTAAAATTGTCTCAGATTTTCTTTTAATATTTTTTTTCGGGCCAGAGAACGGTTAGGCGCTATAGGACAAGTAAAGTCGTCCTGACACACCCCTATACTGCACACTCCTTTAGCTGAATCAAATAAATGACACGCGGCAAGTGTTTATAATGTTCGCGATTTAAAATAAAGGACATTGTGAACTTTTATATTCAGGTTTAAGCCATACACTGGTGACCATAAATAGTTACCGTTTTCTTTTTCCGATTACAGAAGTGCTTCGCACGCGTCTACGCCAAGAGGGCAGCCGATACCATGGCCTGGCCCAGTCTCTGCGCCTCATCGTACACGAAGAGGGCTTTTGGGCATTGTACAAAGGCATGCTAACTCACTTTGTACGCCAGATACCCAACACATGCATCGTGCTGACTACGTACGAGGCAAGTCTGCATTTGTTTCGGGCAAAAAATGTTTTATTATAGTGGAGACAGCTAGCTTGGATAGCACTACCAGCCTCATCAACTCAAATGAGTTGCTTCTTGTCGCAGAACGAAGCAAAGCGCAACTTGGCGTTGATACACTTCAAATTGATTTTGCTTGTTGTAATTGCGCAGGAGAATCAATATTTAACTGTAAAACTTTAATTTTCTTGCTTGCTTTACTTACGTGGCAGATGCTTTCTGTTGCATCAATTCATCCATCCAGTGTCGTTTGTGTTTATTTTATTGCTTTTTTTCCACATATTTTCATAAACCATATCTCTTGCGTTTGTACTAATAATGTAATAAATGATTCTTCCGCTGCAATAAAATCATTTCAATACGTTTCAGTTCAAGTTATTTTGTTCCTGATCTTACTTAATGCGCTGCTTACTCAAGCTTTTCTGATACCTGTCTGTGAGGCTGGACTAATTTTATCGATTTTCGATATTGGGGCAATTTCAGATTGGAGGCCAACACCGAAACCTGGTCAAGTTTTAAAGAAAATATTCAAAACCTTCATTTGATAGCTCTTAACATTGGTTTGGTTTGCATTGTTGATAGTCTATGCTTTCCAAATGTCCTGAAATTGGTTCACCACCACAACAGACTGTCACAAATTGAATGCCGAAACTAAACCCTATCCTAAACCCTAACCTAAACCTCATCCTAGACCCTATCCTAAACCCTAACCTAAACCTCATCCTAAACCCTATCCTAAACCCTAACCTAAACCTCATCCTAAACCCTATCCTAAACCCTAACCTAAACCTCATCCTAAACCCTAACCTAAAGCTCATCCTAAACCCTATCCTAAACTCTAACCTAAATAGTCAGCAGTTAATTGTCGTACCCCCCCCCCGGAATAGCTAAAGTTGATCTTTGACCTCCCTATGCGCGCTTTTCCATATTTGAAAAAATATTTGACCTCTCAGCAACCTTGGAATTTTTGTGTATAAACAAACCGAACGATAAGTTCTGTTGGTCCATGTATTAATACTAATATTAGAAAATGCAGAGAAACAGACTACTAATGCCAGTAGGAGCTATCGTGTTTTTTGTTTATATAATTTGCCGCCTTGATTTACTGTCTCAAGTTGTGTCTGAATTGTATAGTTTTCCCTCGTTTTCCTAATGGATTATTTACTAATTAATTTCTGTGCAACAGTTGAACTTTGGCGAGAGTCATTGCTTGCGCGCTACTATAAAGAATAGCAGAGTTTGCAACTAACTGTTTTTCTTTCACCTGTTGCTTGCGGGCAAATTGTCAAAGAAGAGAAGAAAGATATTCCCATCGCGCGTTGCGCCTTACCTGCCATTTTCCAAGGCTCATTTATCTTGCTTCTATGTCCGCGACTGACTACTGCTGGCTCTCCTGCCTGCCATTTTTATTTTTGCGCAAAGGTTGCGGCCAATTCGGTTTTCTGTGCATCCATGTGGTCCCTCTGGGGTCCTAGCACTGACTCACTGACTCTTTGGACTGACTTTGCAGAGACCAAGCACAATATATTTACAAATATATATGATAAGCCCATAAAGGGTTTATTGACATCAGCAACTGTGTTTTCATTAATAAACTCTCAAGCAGTTTTAAATATTGTTTTTAACGTCATTTCCTATTTAGATGGAACATCTACTTACTATTCACGTGCGAGTAGTATGGGGTGGGTTTGACCTAAAATCAGATACTAAGATTTATCTGTCTTTCAGTAACTCCACTCCTTCAGTAATTGAATCAGCCTCTCCGCTCCATCAATACCCATAAATTTGCCTCTCCGCTCCATCAATATCCTTAAATCAGCCTTTCCGCTCCATCAATATCATTGCATCAGCCTTTCCGCTCAATCAATATCATTGCATCAGCCTTTCCGCTCTATCAATATCATTGAATCAGCCTCTCGGGTCCATCATTTAAATCAACCTCTCTGCTCCATCACCTTGAATCAGCCTCTCAGCCCCATCACCTTGAATGAGCCCCTCGGCTCCATCAATATCCTTGAATCAGCCCCTCGGCTCCATCAATATCCTTGAATGAGCCCCTCGGCTCCATCAATATCCTTGAATCAGCCCCTCGGCTCCATCAATATCCTTGAATCAGCCCCTCGGCTCCATCAATATCCTTGAATCAGCCTCTGCTCCATCGCCTTGAATCAGCCTCTCTGGTCCATCAGTATCCTTGGATCAGCCTCTCCGCTCCATCAGTGCTGAATTCAAAGTCAGTTTATCCAAAAATTTCATGAGTCGTACAGAAAATGAACGTACTGTAGCTTATGCCTGCCTGAGTGAAACTGGCAGCTTATTATAGTTTGCCAAGCGCATTACCGCCTCATCAATTGCTGATTAAACAGTTGGTATATTTTCTCAACCGACAAAACAGGAGCTCACAGCATAGCGAATTAAACAGTTTCAATTTATATAGTTTGTCTGTTGTGGAAAATATCTGGCGCAGTGTTCAATCAGCGGGCGCCAGCAGCCGGTCGCCAGACGGCGCTCTGCCTCTTCTTGCCGAAGCGGAACATCTGGCGCTTGCCGTAACGAAACATGCCCCGCTTGAGGGCGGACAGGTACTCGGCGCCTGCCATTAGCGACGGTTGCTGGGCTGTCCACCACCACAGACGGTGACGGGCCGGGGCAGCGGCCTGCCAGATGCTTGTTGGACTCTTGACGGGACTCTCCGGTGTGCAGCTGCAGTTCACAGCGCCTGCGGTTAGCAGTGTAGCAACCAGCAGCTGTAGAGCAACTGTGGAACTGGGTCTGGTAAACTCGGGCATTCTCGATTGTTCCGTTCCTGGAAGTCTCTCGGGTGTTGAATCTCTCAAAGCTCTGTGCTCGGCTCTGCTTAACGCTTCACTTTTTAAATCGGGGCGCAGAGTTCGGGATTGGCAGCCAATCAAACAGAGTGACAGATTGGCGGCCTGCGCAAAATAATAAAACACATTCTTTGCTTTGTTAATGGCTTCCACATGTTCAACAAATCCAGGCGGTAGAAGTGGAATTTCAAGTCAACATTACCGGATAATGGACAACTCGGAAAAGCAGCTGCTGGCTCCTTGAGCTCGAGCAGAGAAATGAAAGCGGCACGGTGTGGTCTCTGGTTTTGCTGCCTGTCATGCAATCGTAAAAACCAATGCTTTTAGATCTGTAATGGAAATTGCATCTCTGATGCTCTGCTGTTTGCAGTTCAAATACGCAGCTTTGTGAATTTCTGCCCGCTTTCATTTACTGGCAAGATGACCAGGAGACCACTTTCAGGTGCTTACTGAATGACTGAAGTGAAGTTTCAGATCCTACTGAGTGACGGAAGTTCAAATTCAGATGCTTACTGAGTGACTGAAGTGGAGTTTCAGATCCTACTGAGTGACTGAAGTGCAAATTCAGATGCTTACTGAATGACTGAAGTTCAAATTCAGATGCTTACTGAATGACTGAAGTTTAAATTCAGATGCTTACTGAGTGACTGAAGTGCAAATTCAGATGCGTACTGAATGACTGAAGTGCAAATTCAGATGCTTACTGAATGACTGAAGTACAAATTCAGATGCTTACTGAGTGACTGAAGTGCAAATTCAGATGCTTACTGAGTGACTGAAGTGCAAATTCAGATGCTTACTGAATGACTGAAGTTCAAATTCAGATGCTTACTGAATGACTGAAGTTTAAATTCAGATGCTTACTGAATGACTGAAGTTCAAATTCAGATGCTTACTGAATGACTGAAGTTCAAATTCAGATGCTTACTGAATGACTGAAGTTCAAATTCAGATGCTTACTGAATGACTGAAGTTCAAATTCAGATGCTTACTGAATGACTGAAGTTCAAATTCAGATGCTTACTGAATGACTGAAGTTTAAATTCAGATGCTTACTGAATGACTGAAGTTTAAATTCAGATGCTTACTGAATGACTGAAGTGGAGTTTCAGGTGCTTACTGAATGACTGAAGTTCAAATTCAGATGCTTACTGAATGACTGAAGTGAAAATTGAGGTGCTTACTGAATGACTGAAGTGGAGTTTCAGGGGCTTACTGAATGACTGAAGTGGAGTTTCAGGGGCTTACTGAATGACTGAAGTGGAGTTTCAGGTGCTTACTGAATGACTGAAGTGGAGTTTCAGGTGCTTACTGAATGACTGAAGTGGAGTTTCAGGGGCTTACTGAATGACTGAAGTGCAAATTCAGGTGCTTACTGAATGACTGAAGTGCAGTTTCAGATCCTACTGAGTGACTGAAGTCCAGTTTCAGGTGCTTACTGAATGACTGAAGTTTAGTTGCAGGTGCTAAGCTGTGAGGAGTCAGAAAAGCTTACTTTTTAAAACGGCAAATTAGTTTCTGATGTACAAGAAACATGAATTATTTATTAGAAACGTGTATTTATTTAAAACCACGAGAAGACTGATGGTAAGCAGTGCTCACCATGACCCAATTAAACTTTTACAGTAAATCTAATTCTATGGCTAAATTGGTAGCATCCGTTCTTGCCGGATGAGTATTCTAGGTTTAGATTCTACGATCGAACTTACCTGCGCATGCAGAGCGTACACTATTCAGAAACTATGACTAGCAAAACTAAAATAAATTATCTGAATTTGAATTTGAATTTATCTGAATTTGAGCTACAGACAATAGCCAGAAAAGTGAACAGAAAGGATGAAAACATAGCTTTGGTGAAAAAGTGGGTCCATCCAGTTGATACTTCAACGCAGCGAATTCCAGCGTTTGGAAGCAATCGAACAAACAAAGTCCCGGGCATCCTGAACATCGGCTGCAGAAATAAATTGAGCGCCAGGAACTTTTTAGCACCTTTTCGTAGGTCTGGGCTGGACAGGACGACCTGGGATTTTTCTCCTTAAAATGCTGCTCATGGACTGCAACTGCATGTTTGCAGCATGGAAGCCGGTCGCTTCCTGCCATTTCCAGTTCTCTCTACCAAATCGCGGATGCTGGCTTCGAGATATTTGATGAAGGTACTCTGGCCACCACATTTGCAATGCAGAACCCAAGCGTTTTGCACCATTTGAAGGCACATATGCAAACCCAGCTTGTGGAAACATTTTGTTGTTTTTCTGCCGGCATCATAGGGCTGCAGGGTGCCGTCCAACGTGTCCACTCGGCACCCATGCAGCTGTTACGCTTCTCCTTCTCGGGTTCTTGAAGATGTTCCTGGAAAATAAAACCCGCTGCTCCTGAAGAAGCTAGATAGCACCGTTGTACTACCTATCGATTTGCCTGAAAATGAACCTAAAACGTTAGCCTCGACTTGGTAGGGTTTCTGCCACCTTGGTGAGCGGACTCGACGCGTCGGCAGAGTTGTCTATCCGTCACCTGAAAGAAAAATAACAAAGTCGCTCGGAGCAAAGGCAAATCTGAAAATGTCTCGACAGTCGATCGTCTTAGTAGAATGCTGCTCGAACCTGAACACCTGCAAAACCTGAAATGAGAGAGGAGAGCTCGGAGAAGGCTTCACGAGTCAGCCACGATGCTCCGCGAGACGTCGCAGTCTGGAGAAAATGGCTCCCAGATGCTCCGTATTTATAGCCGAGCGGACCCCTAAAAGTCACGTGAGTTTCATGTGGTGAGCGCGTGAAACTTCCTTATTTGGTCACTAAAATCATGCGAGCGACGCGTGATTCAAGGCCAGCTTCCAAATAAGGCAACCCTGTCACGCAGCAGTGGCATGACTCAAGGTCAGTGGCCACGCACAGCATGCGTGCACAGTCACGTGCTTTTCTGTGCTAAAAATAGAACTTGGGCGAATGAGTCATCCTGTTTACTCCCTCTAGGCAGCCATTACACTCCGCGCAGGTGATGAGTCATCCTGCTACAGCCTCGCAGCGCGAGTGGGAAGACATTGAGTGTGGCTGCCCACGCCTGCTCAGGCGATGAGTCATCGGGCAGTAAACACTTAGGCCCAGCACAGGGTATCTCTCTCTCACTTGATCAGGTGGACTGAGCTACTGTGCAGCGGACCACAGCACTCTTAGGGAAAGCTAGTGAATGCTGCTGAATAACCAGCAAATGCTGCTGAATAACCAGTTAGCAGCCAGTCACTACACAGCGATTGTAAGTTGACACACTGTGGCTCTTCTGCACTGCCGCATGCTGACCAGCTCGATTAGTCTTGACTTTCTCGGCCTTTGACGCAACGTCCTTCGTGTCCAGCAAACACAATGTCTTAACTCCACTCTGCTTTCTCTCGAAAGCCTTCACAATCAGAAAACGTCTCTTCCTCGCGAAAGCTACATTATTCGGAGCTACTGCAGCCTGCCGAAGCTGAGCCGGAACTCCTCGGTCTGGCCTCACGGTACCCGTCAGGAACGTTGAATGGTCGATAAGGAACTGGGACAACCTGTATGATGTAAACCAGGTGACGGTAAACATTCTGTACCCTTGGTCCAGAATGTCCTTGGCCAGCTCAGCTACGATTCGCTCACTGAGAGAGAAAGCTGTTCACGTTGTGTGTGGAGCCAAACTTCCGATTTTCTTCTGGAGTTGAGTGCACAAGTAAACTGAAGAGATAGCAGACTTCGACTCACACAGACAGTACATTTTCATTCCGGACTCCCCCGATTTGTCTAATTCTCAACTTTAGCAGCTTCGCCATCTGCAAACCCCCGTCCTTCCTCGCCGTCAGGCCCTTCTATGGTTGGAGGATTGTCATCCAGTGCTTCTTCGATACCAACCTCCTCGCCAGGCTCCTCGTCTATTAGGAGGATTCGAGGCTTGCTTCACTGTCAGAGGTCATTTAGTCGATCCCAGAGGCAGACGCCATGTACTGTAGGTTATCAGTGAGTAAATACTGACAAATTTAGCAAGAAAAGGCTAACAAAAAAGATAGTGAAAGTGTTAGTGTAAGAAAGCTATAGTCTTACTGCAAAGAGGACTTGCTGTCTGCGCACAGATTTCTATGGTAAGCACTGCATACCAAACAGACAGCAAGTGAGAGACTACTGGTTAAAGCGATAGCACTGTTCATTTCCTTCCCGTCTAGCGTGTCAGCTTGAGCCAAGCTGGATCAGTAAGCCTAGCCGGCAGGAATGGGAGTGGCATGCGATTCCAGAAAATATCCATGGTAAGCACTGCTTACCAAGCAGCCGGGAACAGACAACTTATGGATTCTGGATGACCAGCAGAGCCGTTTCAGGTGCTTACTGAATGACTGGAGACCAGTTTCAGGTGCTTACTGAATGACTGAAGTGGAGTTTCAGGTGCTTACTGAATGACTGAAGTGAAGTTTCAGGTGCTTACTGAATGACTGAAGTGGAGTTTCAGGTGCTTACTGAATGACTGAAGTGGAGGTTCAGGTGCTTACTGAATGACTGAAGTGGATGTTCAGGTGCTTACTGAATAACTGGAGACCAGTTTCAGATGCTTACTGAATGACTGAAGTGGAGGTTCAGATGCTTACTGAATGACTGAAGTGGAGTTTCAGGTGCTTACTGAATGACTGAAGTGGAGGTTCAGGTGCTTACTGAATGACTGGAGTGGATGTTCAGGTGCTTACTGAATGACTGGAGACCAGTTTCAGATGCTTACTGAATGGCTGAAGTGGAGGTTCAGGTGCTTACTGAATGACTGAAGTGGAGGTTCAGGTGCTTACTGAATGACTGAAGTGGATGTTCAGGTGCTTACTGAATGACTGGAGACCAGTTTCAGATGCTTACTGAATGGCTGAAGTGGAGTTTCAGATGCTTACTGAATGACTGAAGTGGGAGGTTCAGGTGCTTACTGAATGACTGAAGTGGGAGGTTCAGGTGCTTACTGAATGACTGAAGTGGAGGTTCAGGTGCTTACTGAATGACTGAAGTGGATGTTCAGGTGCTTACTGAATGACTGAAGTGGAGGTTCAGGTGCTTACTGAATGACTGAAGTGGAGGTTCAGGTGCTGAATGACTAAAGTGGAGGTTCAGGTGCTTACTGAATGACTGGAGACCAGTTTCAGATGCTTACTAAATGACTGAAGTGGAGGTTCAGGTGCTTACTGAATGACTGGAGACCAGTTTCAGATGCTTACTAAATGACTGAAGTGGAGGTTCAGGTGCTTACTGAATGACAGAAGTGGAGACTCAAATGCTACAGGATACAGAAAAGCTTACTAAATAAGCAGGAAATAAGTTTCTGATGTACAAGAAACATGAATTATTAATTAGAAACGTGTATTTATGCCAGGACACTTTGGGATTTCCGTTTCTAAAAGAAATAACCCTAAAGACTTTAAAACTTCGGTTATTTACGAGGTTCACTGTACTCGTAACTGTGTGCCTATAAGGCCTAAAAAATATTGCTCAAACATGCGATTATCAGAGTTATTGTCATGTTCGGTCAAGCCTAATAACGCCTGTCACAGGTCCATCGTCAGCGGGACCGAACTTTCAATCCCAGCTCCATTGCTGAAAAATTTCAGAAGATCAAATAACAAGAGATATCGAATGAAAGAATAGATTAAAAGCGCAGATATTTCTACTGCAAGTAGACTAATTAGGACCTTACCCGGCCTCTAATTTCTCTTCGATGGTCGCAGCCAGCAAGAGTTTCGGGCTGAGCGTGACCGCTGCAGCAGATCTGCCGAACTTTGAGCCTCTCTGGAACGTGTATCGAACTATTAATTATGAGTATTAAGGTGAGCTTGCTACCTTAGGTTAGCTTAGGGTTGTATTGCCATCCACAGTCATGAGAGCCAGCCCCCAAGGCACACAGAGTGTACATGCCTGATTAATAAACAGTCAGGGCGATTGTACACCCTGTGTGAGCGTGTGTATGATTGTATGCCTGCGTACAGTATTGGCGCGCTTGTGTGTGCTCAGGAGTCAGCGGAGTGGGAAGAATCGATTATTATAATTAAATCAACCCCAATCACCAGATCTACTTGTCCCATGCACCTACCATGTCCGAGACTGCAGGTGCCGACTGTCTCCTAAGACCGAGTCGATAGGGAGCCGGGGGAGCTGCGTCGATTGTCTGAAATTCGGTTTTGAATATTGAAAACTGAATTCTTTCATAGCAGGTGCGAACCTGTCTCTCTCCCTGCATCCACTGTCTCTCTCCCTGCATCCACTGTCTCTCCCTGCATCCACTGTCTCTCTCCCTGCATCCACTGTCTCTCCCTGCATCCACTGTCTCTCCCTGCATCCACTGTCTCTCTCCCTGCATCCACTGTCTCTCTCCCTGCATCCACTGTCTCTCCCTGCATCCACTGTCTCTCCCTGCATCCACTGTCTCTCCCTGCATCCACTGTCTCTCTCCCTGCATCCACTGTCTCTCTCCCTGCATCCACTGTCTCTCTCCCTGCATCTACTGTCTCTCTCCCTGCATCCACTGTCTCTCCCTGCATCCACTGTCTCTCACCCTGCATCCACTGTCTCTCCCTGCATCCACTGTCTCTCTCCCTGCATCCACTGTCTCTATCCCTGCATCCACTGTCTCTATCCCTGCATCCAGCGTCTGTCTCCCTGCATCCGCTGCTCAGTCGGAACCTTGAACTCCTCCTCCATGGCATCGTCGCTGACGACAGGCGGGGCCGAGTCCCGCTGACTCGGCAGGGTGTCCAGCGGCGGCAGCGGCGGCGCCGAAGGCTCCTTTGGCTCCGGCAGGCGTCGGCGCACCCGAATGTGGACAACACCGTCGGTGACCACAGCGTCGACAAGTCGACGAGCGATCTCTTCGGTGCTGGACGATGCCGCAGAACTGGGTGACTGGGAGAGGGCGGGCTGGCCGTCCACCGACAAGAGTTCGTCGCCTGGGCGAATTCCGCATCTGTTGGGGGAAATCGGGAAAATGCTGGAATATGCTTAGAGTAGTATGTACTCGTATGTATGTATGTTTTGCTTAACATCACTCGTGCTGACTTGTATGGGGATTTGTATGGGGATAGGTGGCAGGTAAGGGAGTGAGGTGGCTGGGTAAGGTACTGAGGTGGCTGGGTTAGGGAGTGAGGTGGCTAGGTAGGGGATTGAGGTGGTGGGGTAAGGGAGTGAGGTGGCTGGGTAAGGGATTGAGGTGGTGGGGTAAGGGAGTGAGGTGGCTGGGTAGGGGATTGAGGTGGCTGGGTAAGGGATTGAGGTGGTGGGGTAAGGGAGTGAGGTGGTTGGGTAAGGTAGAGGGGTGGCGGGGTAAGGGAGTGAGGTGGCGGGATAAGGGAGTGAGTTGGTTGGGTAAGGGAGTGAGGTGGCGGGGTAAGGGAGTGAGGTGGCGGGGTAAGGGAGTGAGGTGGTTGGGTAAGGGAGTGAGGTGGCGGGGTAAGGGAGTGAGGTGGCGGGGTAAGGGAGTGAGGTGGCGGGGTAAGGAAGTGAGGTGGTGGGGCTAGGGAAACATTTTAGGCGCGGATTTAGTTGGCAAAAAGTATTAATAACTAAAAACAGAAATCATTTTTGCTATTGCTTTTTGGCGCTTTTTACAAGACCTAAATTTTTTATTTTAGGTTGAGACAAACACCTTAGGCTGAACAAACATTACACTCCGTACACTCTGTACACAATTACACACTCACTTATCCGCCGGGCCATCAAGGTCAACTGAGGTCACCCGAACTGGGCAAGACGTCTCAGCGGCCGCGGCCGTGCCAACCGCGGTGCCCAGGTGCAGCCGGAAGCCCAAGCTGCGATTGCAAAATTCCACAGGATCAACGCTAGAGGCTCCGGACGAAACAGCAGCCGAAGTCGATCGCAGTGCTAGGAGCTCCTCGACTGCGTGTCGGCGACGCTGCTGACCCTGGTCAAGGTCGGAGTCCTGCAGGCTGCGGAATCTACGGGTGGGGAGCAGTGAGATTAGGGTGAGCAGTGAGTTGGGGTGAGCAGTGAGATGGGGTGAGCAGTGAGATGGGGTGAGCAGTGAGATGGGGTGGGCAGTGAGTTGGGGTGAGCAGTGAGATGGGGTGAGCAGTGAGATGGGGTGAGCAGTGAGATGGGGTGAGCAGTGAGATGGGGTGAGCAGTGACATGGGGTGAGCAATAAGAATCCAAAAGCGCACTTCTCTCTAATCCGCTCGCCCAGAGGCCGATTGCGCAGTCGGACCTCTGCGCACTGGCGCGCCAGCTGCACTCGCGCGTCGTTCAGCTGCGCGGCTTCGACCACCTCGGAGCGGCGCACCGCCCCGGCCGCCTGCAGGGAGCTGCGGCGGCTGCCAGCCCAGGAGGAGAAGCTCTGAGATGGGGATTCGAAAATCAATGTACTTTTACAGCTGCGTTAATGTACTTTTATTTTTTAAGACAGTCACGTGACTACTGTGCCACAATAATTTAAGCAGAGTTGGCCGTGGTTAGTAAGCAACTGAGTAGCTTAGCGGTAAAGGCGAGTGACCTCTGTGGTTCGTGGTTCGATTCCGTGCGCGGCCAATATTAATTTGACGCTTGTGCACACGAAAATTGAGGCATAGCCCCAATTAAAATATTGCCACGGGTGGAATCCAACTTGTGGCGTCTTGTTTGTTGCTGGGGGTCGCCGAAGCAGCACCTTACACTGCAGGAAATTACTCAAGAGACCAGCAAGTTAAGTCAGCGCTCACCTGTCGCCAATCTTCATCAGACAGTTCGTCTCCCTGCTTCTCTCCGAAGCCTCCCATTGGGAACACAGTTGCCTCTCAGTTCTCAATGCGACCCGATCGAAATCGAAAGTGCCAACTCTGCAGCTGTGAGCAGTGTAAGACCGGAATAGTGTATTAAATTGGCTAAAGTCTGTTATCAGCCGAACGCAGTGGAAATATTGGCTTTGAAAGATAACCGCCTTGCACCTTTGAACCTTGAAATTCCTAGCAATTTCCATATTAGATCAAATCAAAGAAAGCCAGTGTTATCTTGAATGTTGTTAGATTTGAAAACTTGAAAGTACAGAGCGGTACGCGGGTGTGCGTTAATTGCCGTGTATTTGCATTGCCTTTATAAAGAGGCAAAAAATTAGCCGAATAAAATTCAAATGCAAGCGACCAGAGTTTCTATTTTTAGACGCAGAAACGGTTAAAAAAATTTATTTTGCACCAGCTTAGTGAAAAATATGAATATAAACTTACAACGCTACTTTTTGCCTAGATTGAGTAGTGTAAATAGTGCATAAAAAAGAAACTGCCAGAAATATGTTTACATTTTTTTGAGAAATCAATAATAAACGACCAACACTACTTAATTAGCCAAAAAGTGAGTTGTGTAACTAGCACAGAAATTATTGGCAAATTAATCTACGACCCTGACTTCTGGTAGGCGTCGAGCAGATTGTGAAACGTTCGCACTCGAACTGGCCGACGAACGGCGTTGCTGAAGCCTTCGTTGAAGCGGAACCAGATGCGATCGTTCAGCAGGCTTTTGGGGCCGGCAGAAGCGGCGGAGGTCGACAGTTTCTCCGCGGCAGCCGGAGCGGCGGCGGCGGCAGCAGCGGGCGTAGAAATCGGTCGGCCAAAAAAGTCGCGCACCACCGGCGCCGGCGCCGATGCCGAAGCCGCCGCCGAGGCGGTCGCCGCCGCGCTTGGCGCCAAGCCGCGCACCGTGTCGGCCAGTCGGCGACGCTCCGGCGTTGAAGTCGACTTGGCCGGCGCACTAGCACCGGTCGTCGACGCCGACGTCGGCGCCGACGGGCCCAGACGAGCGGCGGCGGCGGCGTCGGCACGACGAAGTCGCTCAGCCTGCAGCTCGCGGGCCACCAGCTGCTTGACTGCGCCGCTGAGGGGAGGCCGTCGGCCAGCCGATGTTGATGTCGTCGATGTCGTCGTCGTCGCCGCTGGAGGTGCGGCAGCGGGCGGCTCGGAGAAGCGCACCAGCTGGTCCAAAGGCGGCTCCAGGGCGAACTGCATCTGCCCGTCTGGTAAGCGCTGCTGCGTGTAGTGTAGCCTGGGGGCGGAGCGGCGGTGCTACGAGTATTGTAGCGAATAGTTGCTGCAGGGTACTTTTGAATCTGAAGATGCTTAACAATAATCTATGAATTACGGTCGTAAAAGTGTTTACTGTCATGAAACAAAAACCGAAAATACCCTAAAACTGAAAAATCTCCCAAAACTAAAAAATCCCCGCAAAACTGAAAAATCTCCCAAAACTGAAAAATCCCCGAAAAACTGAAAAATCTCCCAAAACTAAAAAATCCCCGCAGAACTGAAAAATCTCCTAAAACTAAAAAATCCCCGCAAAACTGAAAAAATCAAAAAACTGAAAAATCCCTGCAAAACTGAAAAATCTTCCAAGACTGAAAAATGCTTCAAAACTGAAAACTTCCCCAAAACTGAAAAGTCCCTGCTATAAATAAATCGTAAACATCCCAACTAAAAGAATCAAACGCCTCACCCATAGCAGATCATACAGTCGACAAGAGTTGCCAGATCCCTGCGCTCCTTAGCGGTGTACAGGTGGGTGCTGACAGGCCGCAGACTGGGCTGCAGGATGTCCAGCAGGCAGGGCGCCAGGTCCAGCACCAGACAGTCGCGGCCGATCCGGCAGGCGGGCGGCAGGTCGGTCTGGACGCCTTTGGCGATGCCTGCGCGCTGCGACTGCAGCTGCTGCAGGGCCAGGCCGCGCAGCTCCGGCGGCGGCAGCGACAGGCGAGGAGCGCGACGGCCGGCCAGCTGGTGCCGACAGGCCAGCAGGGCGAAGCTGCGAGGGTTGGACGGTGTGGGAGCGCGGGATAAATAGGTGGGATTCAGTGGAGATGATTCAGTGGAGATGATTCAGTGGAGATGATTCAGTGGAGATGATTCAGTGGAGATGATGATTCAGTGGAGATGATTCAGTGGAGATGATGATTCAGTGGAGATGATTCAGTGGAGGTGATTCAGTGGAGGTGATTCAGTGGAGATGATGATTCAGTGGAGATGATTCAGTGGAGATGATTCAGTGGAGATGATTCAGTGGAGATGATTCAGTGGAGATGATGATTCAGTGGAGATGATTCAGTGGAGATGGTTCAGTGGAGATGATGATTCAGTGGAGATGATTCAGTGGAGATGATGATTCAGTGGAGATGATTCAGTGGAGGTGATTCAGTGGAGGTGATTCAGTGGAGATGATGATTCAGTGGAGATGATTCAGTGGAGATGATGATTCAGTGGAGGTGATTCAGTGGAGGTGATGATTCAGTGGAGATGATTCAGTGGAGGTGATTCAGTGGAGGTGATGATTCAGTAGAGATGATTCAGTGGAGGTGATGATTCAGTGGAGGTGATGATTCAGTGGAGATGATTCAGTGGCGATGATGATTCAGTGGAGATGATGATTCAGTGGAGATGATGATTCAGTGGAGATGATTCAGTGGAGATGATGATTCAGTGGAGGTGATGATTCAGTGGAGATGATTCAGTGGAGATGATGATGGGGATGATTCAGTGGAGATGATTCAGTGGAGATGATTTAGTGGAGATGATGATTCAGTGGAGGTGATTCAGTGGAGGTGATTCAGTGGAGATGATGATTCAGTGGAGATGATTCAGTGGAGATGATGATTCAGTGGAGATGATGATTCAGTGGAGATGATTCAGTGGAGATGATTCAGTGGAGATGATGATTCAGTGGAGGTGATGATTCAGTGGAGATGATGATGGGGATGATTCAGTGGAGATGATTTAGTGGAGATGATTCAGTGGAGATGATGATTCAGTGGAGATGATGATTCAGTGGAGATGATGATTCAGTGGAGATGATGATGGGGATGATTCAGTGGAGATGATTCAGTGGAGATGATTCAGTGGAGATGATGATTCAGTGGAGATGATTCAGTGGAGATGATGATTCAGTGGAGATGATTCAGTGGAGATGATTCAGTGGAGATGATGATTCAGTGGAGATGATTCAGTGGAGGTGATGATTCAGTGGAGATGATTCAGTGGGGATGATGATTCAGTGGAGATGATTCAGTGGAGATGATGATTCAGTGGGGATGATTCAGTGGGGATGATTCAGTGGAGATGATTCAGTGTCGGGTGATGATTCAGGGGAGGCACTATCAGAGAAGTCATCAGCTCACGGAGCGTATTTGGCCAGCGCAAACGCGTCATTCTGCCTGCCAGAGAAGCAGACGGCGCCCAGGATGTCGTGAAAGCGCAGCCAGTCCGCCACCGCCGCGGCCCGCTTGGTGTCCCTGGCAGCCAGCGGGTAATTGTGGTGCAGGCATTCGGCCAAGCGCTCGTCCGACTCGGAGCAGGCGGCCAGGACGGACGAGTCCAGCGGCTGGCGGCTGAATAGGCGGCCCAGGATGGACATCAGCGACTCGCCCGTGTCACGAAGGCCGACCACCGAGTGGCTCGCGTCTGGCGGGGGTTGTACGGGATTCAGTGAGCTGGTCCTCAGATAGGCCGCTGCTTCCCTAGACCCTAATGGTCCTCAGATGGGCCGCTGCGGCCCTAATGGTCCTCAGATGGGCCTCTACTTCCCTAATTGTCCTCAGATGGGCCTCTACTTCCCTAATTGTCCTCAGATGGGCCTCTACTTCCCTAATGGTCCTCAGATGGGCCTCTACTTCCCTAATGGTCCTCAGATGGGCCTCTACTTCCCTAATGGTCCTCAGATGGGCCTCTACTTCCCTAATGGTCCTCAGATGGGCCGCTGCTGCCCTAATGGTTCTCAGACGGGCCTCTAGTTCCCTAATGGTCCTCAGATGGGCCGCTGCTGCCCTAATGGTCCTCAGACGGGCCGCTAGTTCCCTAATGGTCCTCAGATGGGCCGCTGCTGCCCTAATGGTTCTCAGACGGGCCGCTAGTTTCCATGGAATCACCCGACTAGCTTTCCTCCCTCACCAGGCCCGGCCTCGCCCATGAACTGCAGAGCCTGCAGGCAGGACCGCAGGTCGCCGCCGTGTCGGGTGGCCAGGCCGGCCACAGCCAGCCGATCGCCCGGCAGGCCCTCGGCACGGCAGACCTCCAGCAGCCGGTTGACCAGGCCGGCCTGCGGCGGATCCGGCAGGCGAAGCTGCAACGCCAACGGCCGCAGGTGACGCAAGGCCGGCACGAACGGATCGTTGCAGACGCAGATGACTGGCCGCATGAGAGGCCGCTGATTGCCGCGTTTCTTTGGCGCCGCCTGGCCAAAAAATCGAAGAAAAACAGTGGTTAATTTGCTAACATTTCTACTTACAGTAGCATAAATCTTCCCAAATTATTTTTATTTTAATTGAAATTTAAAAAAGCTAAATTAGCCCGATCACATTTTCAATTGCTACTTAAAGTAGCTTAAATCTGCCGAGAAGAATTTTATTTAATAATTGCTACTTAAAGTAGCCTAAATCTGTCAAAATATTTTTAACAGAGCTTTCAGTAGCTTAAATTTTGCCCGCAATGCTTTTTTTCCTGCAGCGCGCATTTAGCCACGCGGCAGATTTTGCCTGCATTGCCTCCCCAATGCTTAGTAAGTCTTAATCAACAGTAGCTATCGTTTTTATTCTACTATTTTCTACTTGAAGTAGCATGACGCGGGTTTAATTGGATTTCTTAATTTCTCATTCTTAGACATCCTCCTCAAATACACCTTCAAACAGGCGACCAGGGCGTCCACGGCGGGCGCCGGAGCCCCGTCGATCTCGTCCAGCACCAGACAGCCGGGCACCAGCGAGGGCGAGCCGTCGCCGTCGCCGCCAACTCCGCCAAGACGCACGGAGCCGCGACTGCGAGCGACAGCGTCCAATCGAACTCGAAACTGATCAACACTGCGATCGTCGCTAGCGTTCATCTCGACAACATTGTAGCCGCACTGCCGGGCCGCCGTGTGCGCCAGGGTGGTCTTGCCGCGGCCTGGCGGGCCCCACAGCAGCGCCACCTGATGAGGGCGGAGACAGAGATCGTGCAGATTGATTGTTTAACTGGCCTTTATGTATAGTCAGTGTAGGTGATTCAGTGTACATGCCTGAAGATGATATGACCGTCAGTTACTAATGTGACCAGAACGGAGAATCTTGATTTGAAGGTCATAAAACGATCACACAATAGGATTAAGGATTAAACTCCCATAGTAAAATTACTCCACACTGTATGCGCACCTTAAAGTACGGCCTACCAGACTCGTCATACTCAGGCGGCTGGTTCTCCCTTGCCTCGGCCTCCTGCTGCTTGAACTGCTGCCGTCTCTGCTGCCGGCCGTCGCCATTGTCGTCGTCCTCGCCGACGGCAACAGCGGCCGCCGCCGGGATGACCGATTGTCGACGCGGCCGTCCGAACACGGAGTGATCCCAGGATTTGAGCCAGTGCAGCAGAGCTCTGTTAGTGGCTTCATCGGATAGCAAATCCATGTAGCTCTTTGGCGAGTACTTGCTCACCCACAGCTCCGTGGGAGTCGCCGATGATTTTGTAGATCTGTCGGCGGCGGCAGTGGCTGTGGCGGCGGCGCGCCAAGCGTTCAGACGCTGCTGACGGCGTCGATTCTCAGCGACAGCCTGATCCCGAAGCTCGCCGCCTGGACATCAGGAATATTGGGAAGTCGAAAGTTGGGAAGAATTCACAGCCATGAGGGCCAACCCCCCCCCCAAGATTTTAAAATTCACTTTGTACTACTGCTAGCCGCGCCAAGCGTGCACCCTGCACTCGTGCGTACATCTATGCGTGCATCATGTAAACTTTAGCCGCAACTTTCTACTCTCTCTGCTCACCAGCCGAAGCTATAGAGCCGATTAAGACGCAAATTGCATCGTCCATAGTTAAGCGTCACTTTTGAGGCTGAGATCTGATATAGAACTCATATAAATTTCTGCACTACCAACCATACATGCGCAACTGCTGGCCACCGTAAATTGTGGTGGACCAGGGGTAAGTCGCAAAAATGCCACCCCATAGAATACGGGCGTAGTACTAATTAGATGCCGAGGCATTTAGGCTTGATAAGACAGTCATAGTTACTCCTGCCGTTTACCCAAAACTGCGTTAATTTCCTTCACAGGTAAGTCGCATTTTTGGTCAAAAAGTAAGCCGCATGGCCAGTGTAAATCAGGGGGGCTGCACATGTATGCTACCAACCTTTTTTACCAAGCAAGGAATAACCCTCCAGGGTTCTCTTTGCAGCGCCAATGGATTGGTCAGCACTATCATCAAGAAAATTGTCAAATGCGGCAGCATCGCGTATTGACAGGTAAATACGCTGACCCTGCGATCCGGTCACTGAGCAAAACTCTTTGCCAACTGTTGGCACGGTGCGGTGGTAGCGCCAAGCCGGCTCCGCTGGCTTCTGAATTGACTTTGGCGGCGATTGTTCAGGCAAAAGAGAATTGGAGTTCTGTTGCTGGGGCAAGGCTTCTGATATGGGATCAATACGCGGTCGCTTTACGGTTTGCTGCTGCTCAATAGAGTTGGATAAGCAAGTGCTGCT
Source organism: Macrostomum lignano (assembly GCA_002269645.1). Classification (NCBI taxonomy): domain Eukaryota; kingdom Metazoa; phylum Platyhelminthes; family Macrostomidae; genus Macrostomum; species Macrostomum lignano. The sequence goes on along the minus strand of NIVC01001340.1, from coordinate 15,493 downwards.
GCTGCTGCTGGGATCCACAGATTCAATTGGCCGTTTGCGCTGCCCTCCTGCTTCCGCTGTTGTTTCTTTAGCAGAAGCAGAAGAGCTGGCAGCAATAGCGACATCAGCTTCCTCCATCTCGCGCAAAAGTTCGAGCTCATCCTCGAGCAGACGATCGAACTCTTCATCGTCCATGGTTTTTATATCGATTATTAATCAGAGTGATAACTATGATGCAGTAAAGGATGCTTCCTGGCTAGAGCTGAAATTGTTGTGATTTGTAAATTGTGTGGATTGGAGTTCGGACTGGAGTTTTTTTTAATTTGATAATTAGTAAATCTTATGTAGTCATAAGTTGATTCCAATTCATGACTATATATAACTCATTACACCTAAACCCAGGCCCCACTATCTACATACATGTGCAACAGTCGGCCGAGTCGGCCTATGTGGCCGACCGATTTGGCGGCAAACCAAGGAAGTTGCAAAAATGCCCACTCAAAAAAATACCAAAGTAGTAGTACTAAGTAGCTGACGAGGCATTTTTAGCTTACTAAGACAGTTATAGTTACTCCTGCCGTTTACCCAAAGTTGCGTTAATTTTGCTCTAGGGTTTTTTTTGCATGTAAGTCGCATTTTTGGCCAAAAACTACGTCGCATTTTTGTTAAAACTAAGTCGCACGGCCGACCGAATTTTCGAGGTTGCGCATGTATGACTATCTAATTGATTTTTAAATATTTTTCATAAACATAGCCTACACAGTACTAACAGTATATGAAATATTACAAAGCTCTATGAAAATCCAAAAACAATAGAATTAAAGGCTTTTTGGCTTTTCCAACCTTGCCTTTAGGCCTACATCTGATCTTGTCCATTATTAATACTATTTAAATGATACAATTGCAAGTTGCAAGTTGTTCAGTGCATATAGGCATAGAAAGTTATCAAAACCAAAAGTAGTATTTTTATATAATATTGATTCATTAGATGGATTAGATGATAAAAATATAATTGAAAGAATCATTCCAAATAAAAAATTGCAAATGACACAGGTAATAAATATGTTATACTATATTACTGTCCATGTTAGCTAAACATAACTAAGGATTGACCATGGTCATAGTAACAATCACAAGGAAAAAATCATGCATGGTCTTTTGCTAATTATGATTTGTGAATTAAACTTTACTTTTTCAAGTTAGCACAACCAAATCAAATCAAAATTGCAACAAATCAGCACAGATGTAACAAATCCACATAAAAAATGGTCAAACAATAAACACAGTTTTATGCCTAGTCTAGTTCCAAACACATACAAAAAATCAGTTGGTTGATCCCTAAACATAACCACACAATTGTACTAGTAGGCATTTTGCCATATCAAGAAGCAGTGCTAGCTTTCTAAGGATGCTTGCAAATGTACCAAGTAAATGCTAGATGTTGGAACTAAATGTTACTAAGGTGAAGAGTTATTTAATGGATAATGGAGACTATTAGAAAGATTGTATCAAAGTCCATTATGAAAAACTTTTAGAAGCAACTGCACAAGGCTAAAATGGTGCAAATCCTATATTGACAATTGTGGACTAGGTACAATGGTAAAGATCAAGTATCAAAAGGCATGATCTCAGCTATTATGTACTAATCTAAGGCAATGGTGTACATTTTTTATATATATCAAGAAGTCTTACTTTTTGTATCAAAGAGGCATATAAGAAAGTTAACATGTTCTATGTTGCGTCACATTTTTTAGCTACAATTCTAGACCTATGTTGCATATCTGCAGGTTTTCTATACTTATTCCAATAGGGATTGATATAGCTATAGCTATAGGCAATAGTAGATATTATGCAATACAAAGCTCAATATGAGCATTGACTTAATTAGTACATTAAGTGACTAGAAAGTTTGTATCAATGGGTGATAAATAGGCCTAGTAACTAGTGGAATGTAGAGATAACATTATTTATTGCCAATCTCTATACTTTAATCAACTAGCAAAGAGCTGAATCATTAATTGTTCAATGCACTAAATAGACAAATGACAATATTGTAGGCCCCCTATTAGTGTATTATGCTATACAAAAGGTTTTTATACTCATTAGACTTAGTCATGGACATTTTGCAACTTAGGTAATAGGAGCTCTTTCTATTGTTTTATATAAGAACTAAATTCTATAAAAAATGTTTCCAATGTTACTGGCTACATTGTAGGCCCTATGCCTATTTTTTAAGTAATAAATATATAGGCCATATAGCCATTTTTATCATAGGCCCTATTTTATATATATAGGCTTAATCAAGGCTAAATAGGCCTATAAGTATAATTAGGTCCTAGACATTGACTCTATACCTACAAGATTTGCAATTATACTTGTAGGCATAGCCAATATAGTTATCAATAAAAGAAATTTGATTTTACTGATTATTATAGTAGGCTTTAGCCCTTGCCCTTACCTATGCCTAGGCTCTGGGAATTTTATATTTTGAAGGCCTTTATTAAAAAATCTAGGATTTATTTTATGTAGGCCTAACCTATGCTTAGGTAAGCAGTAGGCCTAAGACTTATTTTGAAATTCAAAAGCTTAGCTATAAATACAAGGTTTATTGGGGTAAGGTTAGACCTAAACCTAAAAGCCTAAAGCTAAGGCATAGTTGTTTCTATAGCTTAAAGTACTATAAGCCTAGTCTATCCAAGATAAGAAAAGCTAGGCTAGGCCTGGCTTTTCTAATCTTTAGCCTAAAGACTAACTTTCAATTTTAAATATTTTGTATATAATGAATCTGTGACAGGCTAGGGATTACAAAAAAATTCCTAAGCCTTTTTTCCAAGTTAATTAGTCTAATTTTTACCCATTATTGTGTTTGTGTTCAAAAGGCAAGACACTTCCCTCAAAAAGTGGGACAGTTCATCTAATTCCCACTTGTTGTTGCTTCTCTATTTGTCTTGGATATGCTTAAAGCACTGTGACTTATTAAGTTTAGAGCTTGTTAAATTACCTAATACCTAGGCGGAGGCCTAATTTAATTCTTTAAAACTTGTGATGATTAGGCCCTAGTTATTGTTAGGCCCTATTATTGATCAGGGGCAGATCTAGAGGGGGGCCAAGGGGCCAAGGCCCCCCTCAGCGGCGGCCAAAAAATGTTGGCCATATTTTTTGGCCTGCAACCATGCCAGGTCTATTTTCCAATATTGGGTTGTAGTGCTTGGTAACCGTAAAGCTTGCCTTGGCCTTGCCCCCCCCCCCTAAATTTTTTTCTGGATCCGCGCCTGTTATTGATTGGTTAGGGCCTACGCATTTGCTTTGATGGATGGTGGTTAGGCCCCTTTAGGGTTGGTTTAGCTAGGAGCTAGGACCAAATTGTGCAACATAAAAACCATGTTTTTCAACTTGTATAGCCCCGTCGCATTAATTTAGTCTAAATTCAGATCTAAATGCATACGAAAAACCTGGTATGCGTTAACATTACTTTGCTTTGCCTTTAAAATGTTTACATATACATTGTATGGTTGGTTCAGCAATCTTGCACTTGCACGCTGATTTCTTTATCTAACTTGATGTTCGCGTGCGAGCAAATTGAATGGACCAAATTTTATAATTATCTTAACAAATTTTAGTTATTTATAACGTTGCGCACGTCAATTGGTCTACACAGAAAATTATTTTTTATAACAACTCAAAATATAAAAAATTCTAAATGGCTTCAGTTTTAGGTAACTTATTTTAGTAAATAGTAATAACTGGCAATAATTGTTGTAAAAACGTGACTTTGCAGCCTATTTACCATTAAAAATTTGTTTCCCGCCCGACCCACTTAAATCATACCTGAACTCTGCTGTCTTTCTTCGGTCCCTCCCCTGGTGGGTAGTCCTGGCTCAAACTGACTTATATACATATATGTGTACAATAGACCATCTACATGTACATGTAGATCGATCTTGCAGCCAGCAAAGAGGCATATCAGTTATATGCGGATTTTGCCAACGCGCGCACATGCGAATGAGTCTGCAGCAGTATGTGCATGTGTCAATTGTAAATTGGAGCTCCTGAAAATGCATGAATTAACATCCCTTTTGTTGGGGAGTTTGAGCACAAAAACCCCAAATTGATGCGCGAGGCAATTGTGTGGTGTCAAGGAGTTGAATCTTGCAGGGGGCGTTTAGTGACAAACAATCATTTTCCTCTTCCCTTTTTTATACAATTTTGACAAAAGAGTAGAAATTTGCTGTTTAAATCATCGATACACGGAGTTACAATACACGAGCGTGTTTTGTTTCATGGTCTCGTCTATGCGCGCAGTGTTTATTTTTGTCTACTTATTCTAGACGTACGTCGAAAGCCTTACAATCGATATGACTGCATGTTGATCGGATGGATTTCTCCTACTCTAGTGAAACTTTTCTCATTCGGTTTGACCTTCAGTCTAAAGCACGCAAATAATATATGTAGAACTTGAGTTTTCAAATGTTTTTAGAACGAGCTTCAGAAAATCGCGAGATGCACGTACCGCGCTCGTGGTGCGGAGGCCTCGTCAACTTTAAGGATGTTTTCGATTTTCGTCCCCTGCTACCGATGGGGCTAGATTCCCGCCCAGAGTATTATGCTACCTGTGAGAGGGTTGATTAGTTAGTGTCAATCACTTTGGCTTAGGATTGAGTGTTGAAGCAATGGGGAGTGGTCATGCAGTATTTGAGTTTTTCTTGCAAAGTTCCTCATCGGTCTTGGGCGTAGCGGCTGTGGCCGCTGCCTTCTCACCCTCCATGCAGACGCTCGCCTGTGGTAAACCGTGTCGCCCTACGCTCGTAGCTCTAATTGCCATCACCTTTTGTATCCTGGTGGAATGGATGGTGGTTGTTATACATGTAGTCCCATCACGAGCCTCCTCTGTTGGCCTCCGCATCATTCCATTTATTTGCATGCCTTCCATCTTATCTTTCTCCCTGCACCCCTTGATTGTTTAACGCGGTTTTTTCTATTTAGCTCCCATTCTTGTGGAATTCTAAGCCCTAATACACGTAATGCTGCAGCTTTCACGACAGATAGCGAGCTCACAATGAGAGCAGGAATCGCTTCACTAATCCATCGCTTATGGCTGAGTGCTAGCTAGAGAATGAAGAAATTCTCAAGATATCCAGGAACTTCAGACAAAGAACAGATACGTGCTGAGACGATTTTATTGTGTGCGCAAACAGAGTTGTCTCCGTGTGCCACTCAAAAGAAAAAATTGTTTAAACAAGCTCTCAGAAAAAGGAATATAAAAAGTTGCAAATCCCGCGATACTCTGTCAGCATGCCGTTGCATTTGTAACAAAAATCCAACTATCAGAAGCAAGACCAATGCCTCAGGTGCAGTCAGCTCTGCTCCTACCGCTAGCCCTCTGCGCAGCTGTTCGCGGCCAGTGCCGGTCCTCTTTCGAAGAAGTGATCAACGCCAGCCTGTGCATCAACAGTGAGTTCACGGAGGTCATCAGCATTGACCCTGCCGGTCCTACCTCGGAGATGCAGTGCTCAGTGCAGTGCAGCATCCGACCGCGCTGCCAGGCATTCAGCACAGCAGACGGTCCGTGCCAGCTGTTCGTGTTCGACAGGTGCAGCGAAGGCGTGAGGAACTGCAGCTGCTCTCGGACAGGCCGGCTGTTTGTGAAGAGCCGAGCGGGACTGCAGCCCGGCCGCCTGTGTCCGGCTGGTTACGGCCAGGAGCGGTGCGGAGTGAAGTACAAGGCGTACCCGAGTCCGGGAAACTGGTGGGACGCCAGGCAGAGGTGCGAGAATGACAGCGGACTGGTGATTATGGCGGATGTGGAAGACGCAGCTGAGATGTCCTTCATTGACAGCCACTTCAATGCCGAGTACTTCAGCCAGTCGAAGTCATTGTGGCTCGGAGGCTTCCAGTCTCCAGCGAGTCCGAAGTCGAAGTTTGGCTGGCGGTGGGTCAGCTGCAACACCAGCGTGGATAGCAACCTGTGGAGCTCCTATCTGACAGGCCAGCCTGACAACCGTCTTCATGGTGAAGTCACGATCGGAAGATTTTATATGTATCCGGGTCTCAACGACTTCTCTCCTTCTACCCTGCACTTCAAGCCATCAGCCGTGCTGTGCAAGTGCGTGTCACCGTTCGAGTGAGAGAAGTTTGACCCTCAGCTGCAAACAGCCGCATGTGCAGCCTGACTGCAGACGCTTTGGCTGCGTTTATGAAGCCAACTATATTTAGATTCCTTGGTTAAATAAAAAATATTGTTTTTTTAACTCCCTTCCCTGCAACCCGCTGATCAATTCTCTTTCGTTCATTCGCTGAAATAAAAACAAAATCAAGGAAGATGGTTAATCTACAGAAGTACAGAATTCTACAGAACTAACCACAAAATTATCAGTGTGTAAGCTTAATTGTAGAAATTTGTGAATTGCTGAACTGAAAGATAGTGCCTCATCCAGCAAACCTGCAACCCGATAATGTTATCTTATACTTGCTACTCTCAGTAGCAGAAACTGTATCTGTGTGTCTGTCTGTCTGTCTGTCTGTCTGTCTGTCTGCTGCCTGTCTGTCTGTCTGTCTGCTGCCTGCCTGCCTGTCTGTCTGTCTGTCTGCCTGTCTGTCTGTCTGTTTGTCTGTCTGTCTGTCTGCCTGCCTGCCTGTCTGTCTGTCTGTCTGTCTGTCTGTCTGTCTGTCTGTCTGTCTGTCTGTCTGTCTGTCTGTTTGCCTGCCTTGTCTTTCTGCAATAGAAAGTTGAATTTGAAGCTAAATTTCCGTGTATTTTAAGTGCGATTCGGACCATAGACTACTCAAGTTTTCGAGCAACGTGCATGAGTTATTGTTAGCCGATTTTTAAAGCGGTCGCTTGAAGCTGAATCAAAGTTGCTTGCCAAGGAAAGGCAGGAAAATAGAAGTCCGGAGTCTTTCAAGAATGTGCAGTACCGTTCGAAAGTTTATTTTTCCCGCCGTGTTTCTGGCCTACCTGCTTCTGCTGACACCTGGCAGCTGCCTGCGAACCAAAGTCCGTGAGTTCTGCGTGCTGTGATTATAATTTGAGTGCTGACCAGATGTTTCAATGGGATCTATGTTGGAATGGTTAGCGAAAGCCAGAAAGACAAAGGGACAGACAGACACACAGACAGACAGACAGACACTCTGACACACAGACAGACAGACACACAGACACACAGACAGACAGACAGACAGACAGACAGGCAGACAGGCAGACAGACAGACAGACAGACAGACACTCTGACACACAGACAGACAGACACACAGACAGACAGACAGGCAGGCAGGCAGACAGACAGGCAGGCAGCCCACCCCATACCCACAGTTTACTGCTATTTCTACGAGTTCTACGGCACCGAGTTCGTTGACGAGATGCAGATCAGGCGGTGCTCATCAGCCAAGTGCTACATCCAGGCCAAGGTGCACACGCTGGACACCAGACTGTACGCGCAGCCTTCTACAACCACGGTGAGCTGACGCAGAACACTTAAATATGGCTAGTTGTAAATAAAAGCCACGCTGCAGCAGGAGCCTGGGGCTTGAGGGCATGTACATGCCGGACGGTGAGAAAGTCAGGGCCTCTGTACACCCTGTGTGAGCGCGTGCCTGAGTGCCTAGGGGTCAGCAGTATGCCTGACCGCTTGTCTCCTCACTGACTTATAAGAAAGCAATCTATAAGAAAGGAAACCCCTTAGCAACGAGTTTATTTATATTGGATACGCAGATACTGGAAGGCGGATGCGGCTTCTGTGCCAACACGCCCTCAATTATGGAGAAGCAGGGCATCGCCTGCCAGGACTGCGAGTCCGACCTGTGCAACCTGTGACCGCCGATGACCTTTTGACCCGGGCAGTTCAGCAACCACAGACAAGCTTAGTAACTAAGAGCAGAACTCAGTACTCAGCAAGGCCTTAATCGTTTTTAAAAATAAAGCTTGGAGGTTTTCACTGACTAGTTTGTTTTCTTTAAGAGTCCCTGAGAATTCAGAATACATGCGAGCAACAGATGACTTCATTTTTACTTTGACTAGAGACTGTTCCTGCTCTCAGCTCACCTGCTGCCTAATGTACTTCCAGTGCTTATTGATTTTTCATGACTAAAACCAAGTTTCTAACCATTTATATTATGTGACTATAATTCAAATTGTGTGAATCCGTGAATCGCGTGAATCTAGTTCAGATCGCGTGAATCGAGTTCAGATTGTGTGAATCCAATTCAGATTGCGTGAATCCAATTCAGATTGTGTGAAACCGATTCAGCAATTGTGTGAATCCAATTCAGATTGTGTGAATCCGATTCAGATTGAGTGAATCCGATTCAGATCGCGTGAATCCGATTCAGATCGTGTGAATCTAATTCATTCTATGTGAATCCAATTCAGATTGAGTGAATTCAATTTAGTTTGTGTGAATCCAATTCAGATTGAGTGAATTTAATTCAGATTGAGTGAATCCAATTTAGCTTGTGTGAGTCCAATTTAGAACACGTGAAGCTAATCCAGATTACGTGAATCCGATTTAGATTTGTGTGAATCCAATTCAGATTGAGTGAATCCAATTCAGATTGTGTGAGTCCATATCAGATTATGTGAATATATATGAGATCGTGTGAACTCAATTCAGATTGAGTGAATCGAATTCAGACTGTGTAAATTCAATTCTGACTGTGTGAATCCAATTCAGATTGTGTCACGTGTGAATCCGATTTAGCTTGTGTGAATCCGATTTAAAAAACGTGAAGCTAATCCAGATTATGTGAACCCAATTCCGATTGTGTGAATCCGATTCAAATAGAGTGAATCCGATTCAGATTGTGTGAAGATAGTTCAGATTGTGTGAATTAAATGCAGATTGATTGAATCTTATTCAGATTGTGTGAATCCAATTCATTTTGGTGAATCTAATTCAATTTGTGTGAATCAAATTTATTTTTGTGAATCCAGTTTATTTTGTGTGAATCCAATTTATTTTGTGTGAATCCAATTCATTTTGTGTGAATCTAATTCAATTTGTGTGAATCCAGTTCAATTGTGTGAATCCAATTTATTTTGTGTGAATAAAATGCAGATTTTATTAATCCAATTCAGATAGTGTGAATCCGATTCAGATTGTGTGAATCTAATTTAGATTGTGTGAATCGTATTCAGTAAGTGTGAGTTGAATACCGGTTATTAAAATAATATCTGAAATAAAATTTCAAAACCAAAAGACTTTGCGCTGATTTTATTATTTTCTAAAGCAATAATCTTCAGGAGCTGGGGCTGATGCATTCAATCCAAGCCGCTGTTGTCTGCAGTGCCTCAAAACTGAAATTTTCAATTCGCACGCAGCCTCAGTACAGCAGGGGAAGCCAGGAAACGGACAGCACAATGACCAGGATGAAGTTATAAACAACACCCAGAGGTTCGGCTTGCTGAGAGTCTTCGGCAAAGTCGCCGCCGCCGCCGCCGCACATGGCCTGAGCGGTCTCGGCCCAGACTCCGCGATGCCTCATCTCGGACTCCAGCTGGGGAAGAAAGCAGGGCGGCGGGCAGAACGGGATGCTGAGCTGGTGGACTGCCGGCTGCTCAGTGGAGTTCTTGTACACCAGCCGGAACTCGCCGCTGGCGTACAGTTCGGCGATGATGCCGGCAGCCATCGGCGGTCGCAGGCCGTTGAACACTTGGAAGGCGTGCAGGAAGGCGGCCACGGTGCTGTCGTGGGCGGAGTACACCTGCAGCGCCTGGTGGTGACGGGTGGGGCGGAAGGATCTCGCAGCTCCTGGTGCCACATAAGAATCTACATCTAAAATCTAGGCGGCCACTGCCCCACCATCCACAGCTAATTCTACCAGATTCTAAACTAAAATCTACCGAACAATCTACGCTAAAATCTACCGAACAATCTACACCAAAATCTACCGAACAATCCTATATACTAAAAATGAAATGTCTGTATATGGGTATGCGATAGATTTCAGTCAAATTGGCTCAACCGATTTTCTTCAAACTTGCACCATTCGATCAGAAATTTTCCTGGGACGGTACATGCATCTTGGCTAAGAAATTGCTCAATGTTAAAGGGATTAAATATTCGAAAAACATGCTTTTTTGCAAAGGTCAAGCAGCTCTTTTGACCTGAAATTCATTGTAAGAATGCTAGAGAAAAAACTGACTGACTGAATTTCAATTCTGATAAAGATTGCATCACAACAAGTTGAAAACAGTACCGAAGAAATGCACACACGACTTGATTTAAATTGCGTAACCATATTGCTAACTTAAATTGAGACTGATACTGGCTGACTGAGAAATTGATTATGTCATAACTTTTTACTCCAATTGACTTGCTGTAAGAATTGAATTATAAGGGCCACAATTCATGTTCTCCAATTGAAAAGAGATAGCCCTGATGCAAACAGACTGGAATGCTAATGTAGCGACCTGGGTTCGAATCTTAGCAGTGCAAAATGATTTTTTTATTAAAACACCTTGAAAACACGAAACAGCTAAACTAAAAAGAAGCACAATGTCAAACATACCAGTGGCACCATGTCGAACATTAAAGAGCCACCATGTCAAATATTAAAGAGCCACCATATCGAACATTAAAGAGCCACCATGTCAAACATTAAAGAGCCACAATGTCGAACATTAAAGAGCCACCATGAAGAACATTAAAGAGCCACCATGTCAAACATAATAGAGCCACCATGTCAAACATTTAAGAGCCACCATGTCAAACATATATGTGACTATATGTCAAACATTAAAGAGCCACCATGTCGAACATAAAAGAGCCACCATGTAGAATATTAAAGAGCTACCATTTCGAACATTAAAGAGCCACAATGTCAAAGATTAAAGAGCCACCATGTCAAACATTAAAAAGCCACCATGTCTAAAATTAAAAAGCCACAATGTCTTACATTAAAGAGCCACCATGTCAAACATTAAAGAGCCACAATGTCGAACATTAAAGAGCCACCATGAAGAACATTAAAGAGCCACCATGTCAAACATAATAGAGCCACCATGTCAAACATTTAAGAGCCACCATGTCAAACATATATGTGACTTTATGTCAAACATTAAAGAGCCACCATGTCGAACATAAAAGAGCCACCATGTAGAATATTAAAGAGCTACCATTTCGAACATTAAAGAGCCACAATGTCAAAGATTAAAGAGCCACCATGTCAAACATTAAAAAGCCACCATGTCTAAAATTAAAAAGCCACAATGTCTTACATTAAAGAGCCACAATGTCGAACATTAAAGAGCCACCATGTCTAACATTTAAGAGCCACTATGTCAAACATATATGTGACTTTATGTCAAACATTAAAGAGCCACCATTTCGAACCTTGAAGAGCCATCATATCGAACATAAAAGAGCCACAATGTAGAATATTAAAGAGCCACCATTTCAAACCTAAAAGAGCCACTATGTTTAACATAAAAGAGCCACCATGGCAAACATAGAAGAGCCACCATGTCAAACATTAAAAAGCCACCATGTCAAACATTAAAGATATACAATTTCAAATGTAAAGGTATAAAGCGCCATGCCAATTTAAAGGAGTCACTATAAAGCTAAGGAAATTGTTAAACTAGCTACAATACTTATTGTCTGGGGGATGCTTGCTATCTGGGGATGCTTGCTATCTGGGGGATGCTTGCTATCTAGGGGATGCTTGCTATCTGGGGATGCTTGCTATCTGGGGGATGCTTGCTATCTGAGGGATGCTTGCTATCTGAGGGATGCTTGCTATCTGGGGAATGCTTGCTATTTGGGGGATGCTTGCTATCTGAAGGATGCTTGCTATCTGGGGGATGCTTGCGGTCTTGGGATGATTTCTGTTTGCAATGCACTTCATTTGAGCAGTTTGTCTGTTGTCTTTGTGAAGGATTTTTTGGCTGTCTTTTTGTTACTTGTAGAGAACAGAGGTTCGAATCTAAGTAGAGCAAAATAATAATAACTAATAATAATTTTTTGTTAAAACACCATCAAAACACAAAATGCTAAACATAAAGGGCCACCACGCCAAGCATATACGTGACTCCATGTCGAACATTAAAGAGCCACCATGTCAAACATTAAAGAGCCACCATGTCTAACATTAAAGAGCCACAATGTCAAAAATTAAAGAGCCACCATGTCGAACATTAAAGAGCCACCATGTCAAACATAATAGAGCCACCATGTCAAACATTAAAGAGCATTATGTCGAGCATATACGTGACTCCATGTCAAGCATTAAAGAGCCACCATGTCTAATATAAAAGAGCCACCATGTCGAACATAAATAAGCCACTATATCGAACATTAAAGAGACACCATTTCAAACATTAAAGAGCCACCATTTGAAACATAAGAGAGCCACCATGTCAAACATAAAAGAGCCACTATGTAAAACATATATGTGACTCTATATCAAACATATACGTGACTTCATGTCGAACATTAAAGAGCCATCATCCCGAACATTAGAGAGCCACCATGTCGAACATTAAAGAGCCACAATGTCAAAAATTAAAGAGCCACCATGTCAAACATAATAGAGCCACCATGTCTAACATTAAAGAGCACCATGTCGAGCATATACGTGACTCCATGTCAAACATTAAAGAGCCACCATGTCTAATATAAAAGAGCCACCATGTCGAACATAAATGAGCCACTATATCGAACATTAAAGAGCCACCATTTCAAACATAAAAGAGCCACTATGTAAAACATATATGTGACTCTATATCAAACATATATGTGACTCCATGTCGAACATTAACGAGCCACCATTAACAACATAAAAGAGCCACCATGTCGAACATTAAAGAACCACCATGTCAAACATTAAAGTGCCATCGTGTCGAACATTAAAGAGCCAGTATGTTGAACATTAAAGAGCCACCATGTCAAACATTAAAGAGCCACCATTTTGAACATTAAAGAGCCACCATGTCAAACATTAAAGAGCCACTTTGTTGAATATTAAAGAGCCACTATGTCAAACATTAAAGAACCACCATGTAGAACATAAAAGAGCCACCATGTCTAATATAAAAGAGCCACCATGTCGAACATTAAAGTGCCATCGTGTCGAACATTAAAGAGCCACCATGTCGAACATAAAGGAGCCACCATGTAAAACATAAAAGAGCCATCATGTCAAACATTAAAGAGCCATCGTGTCGAACATTAAGGAGCCACCATGTCGAACATTAAAGAGCCACCACATCAAAAATTAAAGAGCCACCATGTCGAACATTAAAGAGCCACCATGTGAAACATATAAGAGACTTTATTTCAAACATAAAAGAGCCACTATGTTGAGCATTAAAGAGCCACAATGTAAAACATAAAAACGACCATTTCGAACATTAAAGAGCCACAATGTAAAACATAAAAACGACCATTTCGAACATTAAAGAGCCACCATGTTGAACATTAAAGGGCTACCATGTCAATCATTAAAGAGCCACCATGTCGAACATAAAAGATATACAATTTCAAACATAAAAGTGAGCGAATTTTAAAGGAGCCACTATAATGCTAAGGAAATTGTCGCACTAGCTACTTATTGTCTGGTGGATGCTTGCTATTTGAGGATGCTATCTATCTGGGGGATGCTTTCTATCCGGGGGATGCTTGCAATCTGAGGGATGCTTGCCATCTGGGGATGCAAAATAATTTTTTTGTTAAAACACCTTCAAAACACAAAATGCTAAACATAAAAGGGCCACCATGCCAAGCATATACGCGACTCCATGTCGAACATTAAAGAGCCACAATGTCAAAAATTAAAGAGCCACCATGTCGAACATTAAAGAGCCACCATGTCAAACATCAAAGAGCCACCATGTCGAACATTAAAAGGCCACAATGTCAAACATTAAAGAGCCACCATGTCGAGCATATACGTGACTCCATGTCGAACATTAAAGAACCACCATGTCGAACATTAAAGGGCCACAATGTCAAAAATTAAAGAGCCACCATGTAAACATAATGGAGCCACCATGTCAAACATTAAAGAGCCACCATGTCAAACATTAAAGTGCCATCGTGTCGAACATTAAAGAGCCACTATGTTGAACATTAAAGAGCCACCATGTCAAACAGTAAAGAGCCACCATGTCAAACATTAAAGAGCCACCATGTCTAATATAAAAGAGCCACCATGTCGTACATAAAGGAGCCACTATGTCGAACATTAAAGAGCCACCATGTCAAACATTAAAGAGCCACCATTTCAAACATAAAAGAGCCACCATGTCAAACATAAAAGAGCCACTATGTAAAACATATATGTGACTCTATATCAAACATATACGTGACTTCATGTCGAACATTAAAGAGCCATCATGCCGAACATTTAAGAGCCACCATGTCAAACATATAAGAGACTTTTTTTCAAACAAAAAAGAGCCACCATGTTGAACATTAAAGAGCCACTGTAAAACAAAAAAAAACATTTCGAACATTAAAGAGCCACCATGTCGAACATTAAAGAACCACCATGTCAAACATTAAAGTGCCATCGTGTCGAACATTAAAGAGCTACCATGTCAAACATTAAAGAGCCACCATGTCAAACATTAAAGTGCCATCGTGTCGAACATTAAAGAGCCCTATGTTGAACATTAAAGAGCCACCATGTCAAACATTAAAGAGCCACCATGTCAAACATTAAAGAGCCACCATTTTGAACATTAAAAAGTCATTATGTCAAACATTAAAGAGCCACTTTGTTGAATATTAAAGAGCCACTATGTCAAACATTAAGGAGCCACCATGTCAAACATTAGAGAGCCACCATGTCGAACATAAAGGAGCCGCCATGTCGAACATAAAAGAACCACCATGTAGAACATAAAAGAGCCACCATGTCTAATATAAAAAAGCCACCATGTCGAACATAAAGGAGCCACTATGTCGAACATAAAAGAGCCACCATGTTGAAAATTAAAGAGCCAACCTGTAAAACATTTAAAAGATTCACCATGTCAAACATATAAGTGATTCATTTCAAACATAAAAGAGCCACCATGTCAAACATAAAAGATACACAATTTCAAACGTAAAAGTGAGCGAATTTTAAAGGAGCCACATAATGCTAAGGAAATTAACGTGGTGATGCTTGCTATTTGGGGATCTATCTATCTGGGGATGCTTGCTATCTGGGGATGCTTGCAATCTGGGGATGCTTGCTATCTGGGGATGCTTGCTATCTGGGGATGCTTGCTATCTGGGGGATGCTGCTATCTGGGGATGCTTGCTATCTGGGGATGCTTGCTATCTGGGGGATGCTTGCAATCTGGGGGATGCTTGCTATCTGGGGATGCTTGCTATCTGGGGATGCTTGCTATCTGGGGGATGCTTGCTATCTGGGGATGCTTGCTATCTGGGGGATGCTTGCTATCTGGGGGATGCTTGCTATCTGGGGGATGCTTGCTATCTGGGGATGCTTGCTATCTGGGGATGCTTGCTATTTGGTGATGCTTGCTATCTGGGGATGCTTGCTATCCGGGGATGCTGCAATCTGGGGA
>NIVC01001339.1:0-34089 GCA_002269645.1 Macrostomum lignano | reverse complement strand
CCACCATGTCAAACATAAAATAGCCACCATGTGAAACATATACGTGACTCCATGTAAAACATTAAAGAGCTACCATATCAGACATATACATGACTCCATGTCAAACATATACGTGACTCCATGTTAGACATTAAAGAGCCACCATGTCGAACATTAAAGAGCCAACATGTTAAAAATACAAGAGCCACCATGTCAACATAATACATGACTCCATGTCAAACATTGAAGAGGACACCATGTCGAACATAAAGAGCCACCATGCAAAACATAGAAGAGCCACCATGTCTAACACTAAAGAGCCACCATGTCAAAATAAAAGAGGCCACCATGTCAAATATTAAAGAGCCACCAGGTCAAACATGAAAGTGCCACCATGTAAAACATTAAAGAGCCACCATGTCAAAACATATACGTAACTCCATGTCAAACATTGAAGAGACCCCATGTCAAACATTAAAGAGCCACAATGTCGAACATAAAAGAGCCACCATGTAAAACATATACGTAACTTCATGTCAAACATTGAAGCGACACCATGTCGAACATAAAAGAGCCACCATGTCGAACATTAAAGAGCCACCATGTCGAACATAAAAGAGCTACCATGTCAAACATTAAAGAGCCACCATGTCAAACATAGAAGAGCCACCATGTCAGACATTAAAAAGCCACCGTATCAAACATAAAAGAGTTACCGTGTAGAACAAAAAACAGCCACCATGTCGAACATAAAAGAGCCACCATGTAGAATATTAAAGAGACACCATTTCAAACAGTAAAGAGCCACCATGTCAAACATTTAAGAGCCACCATGTCAAACATTAAAAAGCCATTTTTTCGACCATTAAAGAGCCACCATGTAAAAACATAAAAGAGCCACCATGTCAGACATAAAAAAGCCACCGTATCAAACAAAAAAGAGTTACCATGTAGAACAAAAAACAGCCACCATGTCGAACATAAAAGAGCCACTATGTAGAACATTAAAGAGCCACCATGAAGAACATTAAAGAGCCACCATGTCAAACATTTAAGAGCCACCATGTCAGACATTAAAAAGCCACCGTATCAAACATAAAAGAGTTACCATGTAGAACATTAAAGAGCCACCATTTCAAACAGTAAAGAGCCACCATGTCAAACAGTAAAGAGCCACCATGTCAAACATATACATGACTCCATGTCAAACATTGAAGAGACACCATGTCGAACATAAAAGAGCCACCATGCAAAACATAAAAGAGCCACCATGTCTAACACTAAAGAGCCACCATGTCAAAAATAAAAGAGCCACCATGTCAAATATTAAAGAGCCACCAGGTCAAACATGAAAGTGCCACCATGTAAAACATTAAAGAGCCACCATGTCAAACATAGAAGAGCCACCATGTCAGACATTAAAAAGCCATCGTATCAAACATAAAAGAGTTACCGTGTAGAACAAAAAACAGCCACCATGTCGAACATAAAAGAGCCACCATGTAGAATATTAAAGAGACACCATTTCAAACAGTAAAGAGCCACCATGTCAAACATTTAAGAGCCACCATGTCAAACATTAAAAAGCCACTTTGTCGAACATTAAAGAGCCACCATGTCAAACATAAAAGAGCCACCATGTCAGACATAAAAAGCCACCGTATCAAACAAAAAAGAGTTACCATGTAGAACAAAAAACAGCCACCATGTCGAACATAAAAGAGCCACCATGTAGAATATTAAAGAGACACCATTTCAAACAGTAAAGAGCCACCATGTCAAACATTTAAGAGCCACCATGTCAAACATTAAAAAGCCATTTTTTCGACCATTAAAGAGCCACCATGTAAAAACATAAAAGAGCCACCATGTCAGACATAAAAAGCCACCGTATCAAACAAAAAAGAGTTACCATGTAGAACAAAAAACAGCCACCATGTCGAAACATAAAAGAGCCACTATGTAGAACATTAAAGAGCCACCATGAAGAACATTAAAGAGCCACCATGTCAAACATTTAAGAGCCACCATGTCAGACATTTAAAAGCCACCGTATCAAACATAAAAGAGTTACCATGTAGAACATTAAAGAGGCCACCATTTCAAACAGTAAAGAGCCACCATGTCAAACAGTAAAGAGCCACCATGTCAAACATATACATGACTCCATGTCAAACATTGAAGAGACACCAGTCGAACATAAAAGAGCCACCATGCAAAACATAAAAGAGCCACCATGTCTAACACTAAAGAGCCACCATGTCAAAAATAAAAGAGCCACCATGTCAAATATTAAAGAGCCACCAGGTCAAACATGAAAGTGCCACCATGTAAAACATTAAAGAGCCACCATGTCAAACATATACGTAACTCCATGTCAAACATTGAAGAGACCCCATGTCAAACATTAAAGAGCCACAATGTCGAACATAAAAGAGCCACCATGTAAAACATATACGTAACTTCATGTCAAACATTGAAGCGACACCATGTCGAACATAAAAGAGCCACCATGTCGAACATTAAAGAGCCACCATATCAAACATAAAAGAGTTACCATGTCAAACATTAAAGAGCCACCATGTCAAACAATAAAGAGCCACCATGTCAAACATAAAACAGCCAACATTTCGAAAATTAAAGAGCCACCATGTCAAACATTAAAGAGCCACCATGTCGAACATTAAAGAGCTACCATGTCAAACATAAAACAGACACCATTAAGAACATTAAAGAGCCACCATGTCGAACATTAAAGAGCCACCATGTCAAACATAAAACAGAGCCACAATTTCGACGATTAAAGAGCCACCATGTCAAACATTAAAGAGCCACCATGTCGAACATTAAAGAGCCACCATATCAAACATTAAAGAGCCACCTTATCAAACATTAAAGAGCCACCATGTCAAACATTAAAGAGCCACCATGTCGAACATTAAAGAGCCACCATGTCAAACATAAAACAGCCACCATTTCAAAAATTAAAGAGCCACCATTTCAAACATTAAAGAGCCACCATGTCAAACATTAAAGAGCCACCATGTCAAACATTAAAGAGCCACCATGTCGAACATTAAAGAGCCACCATGTCAAACATAAAACAGCCACCATTTCAAAAATTAAAGAGCCACCATTTCAAACATTAAAGAGCCACCATGTCAAACATGAAAGTGCCACCATGTAAAACATTAAAGACCACCATGTCAAAAATTAAAGAGCCACCAGGTCAAACATATACATGACTCCATGTCAAACATTGAAGAGCCACAATGTCGAACATAAAAGGGCCACCATGTCAAATATTAAAGAGCCACCATGTCAAACATTAAAGAGCCAACAGGTCAAACATGAAAGTGCCACCATGTAAAACATTAAAGAGCCACCATGTCGAACATTTAAGAACCACCATGTCAAACATAAAATAGCCACCATGTGAAACATATACGTGACTCCATGTAAAACATTAAAGAGCTACCATATCAGACATATACATGACTCCATGTCAAACATATACGTGACTCCATGTTAGACATTAAAGAGCCACCATGTCGAACATTAAAGAGCCAACATGTTAAAAATACAAGAGCCACCATGTCAAACATATACATGACTCCATGTCAAACATTGAAGAGACACCATGTCGAACATAAAAGAGCCACCATGCAAAACATAGAAGAGCCACCATGTCTAACACTAAAGAGCCACCATGTCAAAAATAAAAGAGCCACCATGTCAAATATTAAAGAGCCACCAGGTCAAACATGAAAGTGCCACCATGTAAAACATTAAAGAGCCACCATGTCAAACATATACGTAACTCCATGTCAAACATTGAAGAGACCCCATGTCAAACATTAAAGAGCCACAATGTCGAACATAAAAGAGCCACCATGTCGAACATAAAAGAGCTACCATGTCAAACATTAAAGAGCCACCATGTCAAACATAGAAGAGCCACCATGTCAGACATTAAAAAGCCACCGTATCAAACATAAAAGAGTTACCGTGTAGAACAAAAAACAGCCACCATGTCGAACATAAAAGAGCCACCATGTAGAATATTAAAGAGACACCATTTCAAACAGTAAAGAGCCACCATGTCAAACATTTAAGAGCCACCATGTCAAACATTAAAAAGCCATTTTTTCGACCATTAAAGAGCCACCATGTAAAAACATAAAAGAGCCACCATGTCAGACATAAAAAGCCACCGTATCAAACAAAAAAGAGTTACCATGTAGAACAAAAAACAGCCACCATGTCGAACATAAAAGAGCCACTATGTAGAACATTAAAGAGCCACCATGAAGAACATTAAAGAGCCACCATGTCAAACATTTAAGAGCCACCATGTCAGACATTAAAAAGCCACCGTATCAAACATAAAAGAGTTACCATGTAGAACATTAAAGAGCCACCATTTCAAACAGTAAAGAGCCACCATGTCAAACAGTAAAGAGCCACCATGTCAAACATATACATGACTCCATGTCAAACATTGAAGAGACACCATGTCGAACATAAAAGAGCCACCATGCAAAACATAAAAGAGCCACCATGTCTAACACTAAAGAGCCACCATGTCAAAAATAAAAGAGCCACCATGTCAAATATTAAAGAGCCACCAGGTCAAACATGAAAGTGCCACCATGTAAAACATTAAAGAGCCACCATGTCAAACATAGAAGAGCCACCATGTCAGACATTAAAAAGCCACCGTATCAAACATAAAAGAGTTACCGTGTAGAACAAAAAACAGCCACCATGTCGAACATAAAAGAGCCACCATGTAGAATATTAAAGAGACACCATTTCAAACAGTAAAGAGCCACCATGTCAAACATTTAAGAGCCACCATGTCAAACATTAAAAAGCCACTTTGTCGAACATTAAAGAGCCACCATGTCAAACATAAAAGAGCCACCATGTCAGACATAAAAAGCCACCGTATCAAACAAAAAAGAGTTACCATGTAGAACAAAAAACAGCCACCATGTCGAACATAAAAGAGCCACTATGTAGAACATTAAAGAGCCACCATGAAGAACATTAAAGAGCCACCATGTCAAACATTTAAGAGCCACCATGTCAGACATTAAAAAGCCACCGTATCAAACATAAAAGAGTTACCATGTAGAACATTAAAGAGCCACCATTTCAAACAGTAAAGAGCCACCATGTCAAACAGTAAAGAGCCATCATGTCAAACATATACATGACTCCATGTCAAACATTGAAGAGACACCATGTCGAACATAAAAGAGCCACCATGCAAAACATAAAAGAGCCACCATGTCTAACACTAAAGAGCCACCATGTCAAAAATAAAAGAGCCACCATGTCAAATATTAAAGAGCCACCAGGTCAAACATGAAAGTGCCACCATGTAAAACATTAAAGAGCCACCATGTCTAACACTAAAGAGCCACCATGTCAAAAATAAAAGAGCCACCATGTCAAATATTAAAGAGCCACCAGGTCAAACATGAAAGTGCCACCATGTAAAACATTAAAGAGCCACCATGTCAAACATATACGTAACTCCATGTCAAACATTGAAGAGACCCCATGTCAAACATTAAAGAGCCACAATGTCGAACATAAAAGAGCCACCATGTAAAACATATACGTAACTTCATGTCAAACATTGAAGCGACACCATGTCGAACATAAAAGAGCCACCATGTCGAACATTAAAGAGCCACCATATCAAACATAAAAGAGTTACCATGTCAAACATTAAAGAGCCACCATGTCAAACAATAAAGAGCCACCATGTCAAACATAAAACAGCCAACATTTCGAAAATTAAAGAGCCACCATGTCAAACATTAAAGAGCCACCATGTCGAACATTAAAGAGCTACCATGTCAAACATAAAACAGACACCATTAAGAACATTAAAGAGCCACCATGTCGAACATTAAAGAGCCACCATGTCAAACATAAAACAGAGCCACAATTTCGACGATTAAAGAGCCACCATGTCAAACATTAAAGAGCCACCATGTCGAACATTAAAGAGCCACCATATCAAACAATAAAGAGCCACCTTATCAAACATTAAAGAGCCACCATGTCAAACATTAAAGAGCCACCATGTCGAACATTAAAGAGCCACCATGTCAAACATAAAACAGCCACCATTTCAAAAATTAAAGAGCCACCATTTCAAACATTAAAGAGCCACCATGTCAAACATTAAAGAGCCACCATGTCAAACATTAAAGAGCCACCATGTCGAACATTAAAGAGCCACCATGTCAAACATAAAACAGCCACCATTTCAAAAATTAAAGAGCCACCATTTCAAACATTAAAGAGCCACCATGTCAAACATGAAAGTGCCACCATGTAAAACATTAAAGAGCCACCATGTCAAAAATTAAAGAGCCACCAGGTCAAACATATACATGACTCCATGTCAAACATTGAAGAGCCACAATGTCGAACATAAAAGGGCCACCATGTCAAATATTAAAGAGCCACCATGTCAAACATTAAAGAGCCAACAGGTCAAACATGAAAGTGCCACCATGTAAAACATTAAAGAGCCACCATGTCGAACATTTAAGAACCACCATGTCAAACATAAAATAGCCACCATGTGAAACATATACGTGACTCCATGTAAAACATTAAAGAGCTACCATATCAGACATATACATGACTCCATGTCAAACATATACGTGACTCCATGTTAGACATTAAAGAGCCACCATGTCGAACATTAAAGAGCCAACATGTTAAAAATACAAGAGCCACCATGTCAAACATATACATGACTCCATGTCAAACATTGAAGAGACACCATGTCGAACATAAAAGAGCCACCATGCAAAACATAGAAGAGCCACCATGTCTAACACTAAAGAGCCACCATGTCAAAAATAAAAGAGCCACCATGTCAAATATTAAAGAGCCACCAGGTCAAACATGAAAGTGCCACCATGTAAAACATTAAAGAGCCACCATGTCAAACATATACGTAACTCCATGTCAAACATTGAAGAGACCCCATGTCAAACATTAAAGAGCCACAATGTCGAACATAAAAGAGCCACCATGTAAAACATATACGTAACTTCATGTCAAACATTGAAGCGACACCATGTCGAACATAAAAGAGCCACCATGTCGAACATTAAAGAGCCACCATGTCGAACATAAAAGAGCTACCATGTCAAACATTAAAGAGCCACCATGTCAAACATAGAAGAGCCACCATGTCAGACATTAAAAAGCCACCGTATCAAACATAAAAGAGTTACCGTGTAGAACAAAAAACAGCCACCATGTCGAAAATAAAAGAGCCACTATGTAGAATATTAAAGAGACACCATTTCAAACAGTAAAGAGCCACCATGTCAAACATTTAAGAGCCACCATGTCAAACATTAAAAAGCCATTTTTTCGACCATTAAAGAGCCACCATGTAAAAACATAAAAGAGCCACCATGTCAGACATAAAAAGCCACCGTATCAAACAAAAAAGAGTTACCATGTAGAACAAAAAACAGCCACCATGTCGAACATAAAAGAGCCACTATGTAGAACATTAAAGAGCCACCATGAAGAACATTAAAGAGCCACCATGTCAAACATTTAAGAGCCACCATGTCAGACATTAAAAAGCCACCGTATCAAACATAAAAGAGTTACCATGTAGAACATTAAAGAGCCACCATTTCAAACAGTAAAGAGCCACCATGTCAAACAGTAAAGAGCCACCATGTCAAACATATACATGACTCCATGTCAAACATTGAAGAGACACCATGTCGAACATAAAAGAGCCACCATGCAAAACATAAAAGAGCCACCATGTCTAACACTAAAGAGCCACCATGTCAAAAATAAAAGAGCCACCATGTCAAATATTAAAGAGCCACCAGGTCAAACATGAAAGTGCCACCATGTAAAACATTAAAGAGCCACCATGTCAAACATAGAAGAGCCACCATGTCAGACATTAAAAAGCCACCGTATCAAACATAAAAGAGTTACCGTGTAGAACAAAAAACAGCCACCATGTCGAACATAAAAGAGCCACCATGTAGAATATTAAAGAGACACCATTTCAAACAGTAAAGAGCCACCATGTCAAACATTTAAGAGCCACCATGTCAAACATTAAAAAGCCACTTTGTCGAACATTAAAGAGCCACCATGTCAAACATAAAAGAGCCACCATGTCAGACATAAAAAGCCACCGTATCAAACAAAAAAGAGTTACCATGTAGAACAAAAAACAGCCACCATGTCGAACATAAAAGAGCCACTATGTAGAACATTAAAGAGCCACCATGAAGAACATTAAAGAGCCACCATGTCAAACATTTAAGAGCCACCATGTCAGACATTAAAAAGCCACCGTATCAAACATAAAAGAGTTACCATGTAGAACATTAAAGAGCCACCATTTCAAACAGTAAAGAGCCACCATGTCAAACAGTAAAGAGCCACCATGTCAAACATATACATGACTCCATGTCAAACATTGAAGAGACACCATGTCGAACATAAAAGAGCCACCATGCAAAACATAAAAGAGCCACCATGTCTAACACTAAAGAGCCACCATGTCAAAAATAAAAGAGCCACCATGTCAAATATTAAAGAGCCACCAGGTCAAACATGAAAGTGCCACCATGTAAAACATTAAAGAGCCACCATGTCAAACATATACGTAACTCCATGTCAAACATTGAAGAGACCCCATGTCAAACATTAAAGAGCCACAATGTCGAACATAAAAGAGCCACCATGTAAAACATATACGTAACTTCATGTCAAACATTGAAGCGACACCATGTCGAACATAAAAGAGCCACCATGTCGAACATAAAAGAGCTACCATGTCAAACATTAAAGAGCCACCATGTCAAACATAGAAGAGCCACCATGTCAGACATTAAAAAGCCACCGTATCAAACATAAAAGAGTTACCGTGTAGAACAAAAAACAGCCACCATGTCGAACATAAAAGAGCCACCATGTAGAATATTAAAGAGACACCATTTCAAACAGTAAAGAGCCACCATGTCAAACATTTAAGAGCCACCATGTCAAACATTAAAAAGCCACTTTGTCGAACATTAAAGAGCCACCATGTCAAACATAAAAGAGCCACCATGTCAGACATAAAAAGCCACCGTATCAAACAAAAAAGAGTTACCATGTAGAACAAAAAACAGCCACCATGTCGAACATAAAAGAGCCACTATGTAGAATATTAAAGAGCCACCATGAAGAACATTAAAGAGCCACCATGTCAAACATTTAAGAGCCACCATGTCAGACATTAAAAAGCCACCGTATCAAACATAAAAGAGTTACCATGTAGAACATTAAAGAGCCACCATTTCAAACAGTAAAGAGCCACCATGTCAAACAGTAAAGAGCCACCATGTCAAACATAAAAGAGCCACCATGTCAACATAAAAGAGCCACCATGTCAAAAATTAAAGAGCCACCATGTCAAACATAAAAGATACACAATTTCAAACGTAAAAGTAAGCGAATTTTAAAGGAGCCGCTATAATGCTAAGGAAATTGTCGCACTAGCTACTTATTGTCTGGTGGATGCTTGCTATTTGGGGATGCTATCTATGTTGGGGGGATGCTTGCTCTCTGGAAGATGCTTGCTATCTGGGGGAAGCTTGCTATCTTGGGGATGCTTGCTATCTGGGGGATCCTTGCTATCTGGGGGTGCTTGCTATCTGGGGATGCTATCCTTCTGGGGGATGCGTGCTATCTGGGGGATGCTTGCTATCTTTGGGATGCTTGCTATCTGGGGGATGCTTGCTATCCGGGGATGCTTGCAATCTGGGGGATGCTTGCTATCTGGGGGATGCTTGCTGTCTTGGGATGATTTCTTTTTGCATTGCACTTCATTTAAGTATTTTGTCTGTTTTCTTTTTCTTTTTGTTACTTGTAGAGAGCGGAGATTCTATACAGATGTCCCCCAACGGGGGGCGAAGATTGCTAGTCCATATACTAAAAATGGTCTGTTGGTATATGTGTGTGTGTGTGATCGATTTTAGCAAAAATGGCTCAACCGATTTTCTTCAAACTTGCACCATTCAATCAGAAATTTTTCCGTGACGGTACATGCATCGTGGCTAAGAAATTGCTCGATGCTAAAGGGATTAAATATTCGAAAAACATGCTTTTTTGCAAAGGTCAAGCAGCTCTTTCGACTTGAAATGCATTGTAAGAATGCTAGAGAAAAAACTGACTGGTTGATTGAATTCTGATTCTGAAATAGATTGCATCATCACAATAGGCTTTTATTTATCGTCTGTGTACTGGCTGAATTTTTACACTAAATTGAATTACGTCACAGTATCGAAAACGCAGTGTGGAAGCATAGCACAATACTTGATTTATCTTGCGTAACCATATTGCTAACTTTAATAGACTGGTACTGACTTGCCTAAGAAATTTAATCTAATATACTAAAAATGAAATGCTTGGTTGCTTGCTTGTAATTGATTTTCTCCCGAACGGCTCAACCGATTTTCTTCAAACTTGCACCATTCGATCAGAAATTTTCCCGGGACGGTACATGCATCTTGGCTAAGAAACTGCTCAATATTAAAGGGATTAAATATTCGAAAAACATGATTTTTTGCAAAGGTCAAGCAGCTCTTTCGACCTGAAATGCATTGTAAGAATGCTAGAGAAAAAACTGACTGACTGAATTCCGATTGTGATAAAGATTGCATCACAACAAGTTGAAAACAGTGCCGAACAAATGCACACAAAACTTGAATGAAATTGCGTAACCATATTGCCAACTTAAATTGAGACTGATTCTGGCTGACTGAGAAATTGATTATGTCATAATTTTTTACTCCAATTGACTTGCTGTAAGAATTGAATTATAAGGGCCACAATTCATGTTCTCCAATTGAAAAGAGATAGCCAAGATGCGAACAGACTGGACTGCTACTGTAGCGACCTGGGTTCGAATCTTAGTAGTGCAAAAAAGATTTTTTTATTAAAACACCTAAAAAACACAAAACTACTAAACATAAAAGAAGCGCAATGTGAAACATAGAAGAGCCACCATGTCGACATTAAAGAGCCACCATGTCGAACATAAAAGAGCCAACATGTCAAACATAAAGAGCCACCATGTCAAACATTTAAGAGCCACCATGTCGAACATTAAAGAGCCACCATGTCGAACATAAAAGAGCCAACATGTCAAACATAAAGAGCCACCATGTCAAACATTTAAGAGCCACCATGTAAAACATTAAAGAGCCACCATGTCAAACAAAAAAGAGCCAACATGTCAAACATTTAAGAGCCACCATGTAAAACATTAAAGAGCCACCATGTCAAACATTTAAGAGCCACCATTTGAAACATTAAAGAGTCACCATGTCAAACATTTAAGAGCCACCATGTCAAACATTAAAGAGCCAACATGTCAAACATAAAAGAGCCACCATGTCAAACATAAAAGAGCCAACATGTCAAACATAAAACAGCCAACATGTCAAACATAAAGAGCCACCATGTCAAACATAAAAGAGCCAACATGTCAAACATAAAAGAGCCAACATGTCAAACATAAAGAGCCACCATGTCAAACATAAAAGAGCCAACATGTCAAACATAAAGAGCCACCATGTCAAACATTTAGGAGCCACCATGTAAAACATTAAAGAGCCACCATGTCAAACATTTAAGAGCCACCATTTGAAACATTAAAGAGTCACCATGTCAAACATTTAAGAGCCACCATGTCAAACATTTAGGAGCCACCATGTCAAACATAAAAGAGCCACCATGTCAAACATAAAAGAGCCAACATGTCAAACATAAAGAGCCACCATGTCAAACATATATGTGACTTTGTGTCAAACATTAAAGAGCCACCATTTCAAACATTAAAGAGCCACCATTTCGAACATTAAAGAGCCACCATGTCAAACATGAAAGAGCTATAACATGAAGAATATTAAAGAGCCACCATGTCGAACATTAAAGAGCCACCATGTCAAACATGAAAGAGCTATAACATGAAGAATATTAAAGAGCCACCATGTCGAACATTTAAGAGTCACCATGTTAAACCTAAAAGAGCCACCATGTTAAACCTAAAAGAGCCACCATGTCGAACACTTAAGAGCCACAATGTAAAATATTAAAGAGCCACCATTTCGAACATATAAGTGACTTTATGTCAAACATTAAAGAGCCACCATGTCAAACATTAAAGAGCCACCATGTCAAACATTTAAGAGCCACCATGTTAAACATTTAAGAGCCACAATGTAGAATATTAAAGAGCTACCATGTCAAACATTTAAGAGCCACCATGTCAAACATTTAAGAGCCACCATGTCAAACATTTAAGAGCCACCATGTCAAACCTAAAAGAGCCACCATGTCGAACATAAAAGAGCTATACCATGAAAAACATTAAAGAGCCACTTTCTCGAACATTAAAGAGCCACCATGTCAAACATTTAAGAGCCACCATGTCAATTATATATGTGTCTTTATGTCAAACATTAAAGAGCCACCATTTCGAACATTAAGGAGCCACCATGTCAAACATTTAAAAGCCACCTTGTCAAACATTAAATAGCCACTTTGTCGAACATTAAAGAGCCACTGTGTCAAACATAAAAGAGCCACTGTTTCAAACAAGAGCCACCAGGTTAAACATTAAAGAGCCACCATGTCAAACAATAAAGAGGCACCATGTCAAACATAAAAGAGCCACCATGTAAAACATAAAAGAGCCACCATGTCTGACATTAAAAAGCCATCGTTTCAAACATAAAACAGTTGCCATGTAGAACATAAAATTTACACAATTTCAAACATAAAAGTAAGCGAATTTTAAAGGAGCCACTATAATGCTAAGGAAATTGTCGCACTAGCTACTTATTGTCTGGTGGATGCTTGCTATTTGGGGATGCTATCTATGTAGGGGATGCTTGCTATTTGGGGATGCTATCTATGTAGGGGATGCTTGCTATCTGGCGGATGCTTGCTATCTGGGGGATGCTTGCTATCTAGGGGATGCTTGCTATCCGGGGGTTGCTTGTAATCTGGAGGATGCTTGCTATCTGGGGGATGCTTGCTGTCTTGGGATGTAAGAATTGAGTTATAAGGACAGCAATTCATGTTCTCCAATTGAAAAGAGATAGCCTAGATGCGAACAGACTGGACTGCTAATGTAGCGACCTGGGTTCCAATATTAGTAGTGCAAAAAGATTTTTTTATTAAAACACCTTAAAAACCAAAAATGTTACACATAAAAGAAGCGCAATGTCAAACATAAAAGTGGCACCATGTCAAACATAAAAGAGTCACCATGTCAAACATAAAAAAGCCACCATGTAAGACATAAAAGAGCCACCATGAAAGATATAAAGGAGCCACCATGTAAGACATAAAAGAGCCACCATGTCAAACATTAAAGAGCCACCATGTCGAAGATTAAAGTGCTACCATGTCAAACATAGAAGAGCCAACATGTCAAACATTAAAGAGCTGTCATGTCAAACACAAAAGAGCCACCATGTCAAACATTAAAGAGACACCATGTCAAACATTAAAGAAACACCATGTCAAACATGAAAGAGCCACCATGTCAAACATTAAAGAGCCACCATGTCAAACATTAAAGAGCCATCATGTCGAACATAAAATAGCCACTATGTCGAACATAAAAGAGCCACCATGTCAAACATATACGTGACTCCATGTCAAACATTAAAGAGCCACCTCGTCGAACATAAAAGAGCCACCATGTCAAACATACACGTGACTCCATGTCCAACATTTTAGAGCCGCCATGTCAAACAATAAAGAGCCACAATGTTAAACATAAAAAAGCTACAAAGTCAGACATATGCGTGACTCCATGTCAAACAGTAAAGAGCCACCATGTCAAACATACACGTGACTGCATGTCAAACATTAAAGAGCCACCATGTCAAACAATAAAGAGCCACAATGTCAAAAATAAAAGAGCCAACACGTCAAACATATACGTGACTCCATGTCAAACATTAAAGAGCAACCATTTCGAACATAAAAGAGCCACCATGTCAAACATCTACGTGACTCCATGTCAAACATTAAACATACAAGAGAGACAACATGCCACACAATGAAGCCACTATGTCAAGCATATACGTGAGTGCATGTCAAACATTAAAGAGCAACCATTTCGAACATAAAAGAGCCACCATGTCAAACATCAATGTGACTCCATGTCAAACATTAAAAATACAAGAAAGACAACATGCCACACATAAGGGAGCCACTATGTCAAACATATACGTGACTGCATGTCAAACATTAAAGAGCAACCATTTCAAACATAAAAGAGCCACCATGTCAAACATCTATGTGACTCCATGTCAAACATTAAACATACAAGAAAGACAACATGCCACACATAAGGGAGCCACTATGTCAAACATATACGTGACTGCATGTCAAACATTAAAGAGCAACCATTTCGAACATAAAAGAGCCACCATGTCAAACATCTATGTGACTCCATGTCAAACATTAAAAATACAAGAAAGACAACATGCCACACATAAGGGAGCCACTATGTCAAACATATACGCGACTCCATGTCAAACATTAATCATAAAAGAGACACCATGCCACACATAAGGGAGCCACCATGTCGAGCATATACGTGAATCCATGTCAAATATTAAAGAGCCACCATGTCGAACATAACAGAGACACAATTTCAAACGTAAAAGGGCCGCCATGTCAAACATAGAAGAGTCACCATGTCAAACATTAAAGTGCTACCATGTCAAACATTAAAGTGCTACCATGCCAAACATAAAAGAGCCACCATGTCAAACATTAAAGTGCTACCATGTCAAACATAGAAGAGCCACCATGTCAAACATAGAAGAGCCACCATGTCAAACATTAAAGAGTCACCATTTCAAACATAAAAGAGACACAGTTTCAAACATAAAAAGAAGTGTCATGCCAAACAAAATGGAGCCTCTATAAAGCTAAGGAAATTGTTGCACTAGCTACTTGTTCTCTGGTGGACGAGATAAGAAAACTGTTATGGCACAAGATGAGAAAACTATCATTGCACGAGACGAGAAAACTGTAATTTCATTAGATGAGAAAACTATTATTGCATTAGCTTAGACGACTATTATTGCACAGGATGAGAAAACTATGATTGAACTAGGGGATCATTTTAAAACCGACTGAGGGATCATTGCAAACCTGACTGGGGATCATTGCAAACCTGATTGGGGTATTGTTGGTAGATTCTTAGAAACCGATTCTGCAATGTGGATTACCAATTTTATAAATAAATGGTACGAAAGTTTTCTAAGTGTACTCATACTTTAAGACACCATGCTTATTGTTACCAATGACGCCATACTAATCGCTACCAGAATTTAAATAAATAAATCTTGCTCTTTCTTATCGGCCGCCCCGAAGGGGGGCACTAGATTGCTAGTCTACGCTAAAATCTACCGAACAATCTACACCAAAACTACCGAACAATCTACACCAAAATCTACCGAACAATCAACACTAAAATCTACCGTACAATCTAAAATTTACCGAACAATCTCAAGTCTACCGAACAATCTACACTAAAATCTACCGAACAATCTACAATTTACCGAAAAATCTCAAGTCTACCGAACAATCTACACTAAAATTTACCGAACTATCTTCACCAAAATCTACCGAACAATCTACGCTAAAATCTACCGAACAATCTACAATTTACCGAACAATCTCAAATCTACCGAACAATCTTCACTAAAATTTACCGAACAATCTACACTAAAATTTACCGAACGATCTACACTAAAATCTACCGAACAATCTACACTATAATTTACCGAACAATCTACACTAAAATCTACCGAACAATCTACACTAAAATCTACCGAACAATCTACACTAAAATTTACCGAACAATCTACACTAAAATCTACCGAACAATCTACACCTAAATCTACCGAACAATCTACACCAAAATCTACCGAACAATCTACGCCAAAATCTACCGAAAAATATACAGTAAAATCCACCGAACAATATACACTAAAATCTACCGAAAATTATACACTAAAATCCACCGAACAATCTACACTAAAATCTACCGAAAATTATACACTAAAATCCACCGAACAATCTACACCAAAATCTACCGAACAATCTACGCTAAAATCTACCGAACAATCTACACCTAAATCTACCGAACAATCTACACCAAAATCTACCGAACAATCTACACCAAAATCTACCGAACAATCTACACTAAAATCTACTCACCTTCGCAGTCTTGCCTTCCAGCCGCAGCCGCATGCCTCCCAACAGCCGAGCCACCAGCAGGCCTATCCTGGCCGAATGCAGCTGGAGCTCTCCATATTTCCACAAAAACTTGCGCCTCTTTAACTCGGCCAGGCCTTCCCGGACGGTGCCGTTGACCCAGCTGGGCATCGCCAGGCCCATTCGCTGCCAGCTGTTCACCGAGTCCTCCACTCTCCACAGCTGCTTGATCGGACAGTCGTCCGGCCCCGGCCAGCCTGTCCGGTTTCTGGCCAGCTCGGCTAGCCAGCGGAATTCCCGCACAGCAGACTTGAAGGGGCCGTTGGGTCGGGCGCGGAATTGGCGCCAACGGTGCTGATAAGCGGCACACGGAGAGGACATCTTCAGCAGCTGGTCTGTCTGCATCGGCTTCGAGTGCACCTGCGGCCGGTTTAGAGTAATATTGGTTTTTTACCTTGCTAAGATTTTGAGTCACATCCTTTACTTTCTACTTTTGTCAGTAGACGAACTCACACATACTATAGTGTATGCTATATAGCGTTAGAAAAATCTGATTAAGTGTCCTACTGAAATCAGTCAAGCTCCACGTGAGTGTAAGGGAGTGGAATCACCGAGGGTTCTTAGGTGAGTGTCCGGGAGTCCGAGAGTGGAATCACCGAGGGTTCTTAGGTGAATGTCCGGGAGTCCGAGAGTGGAATCACCGAGGGTTTTTAGGTGAATGTCCGGGAGTCCGAGAGTGGAATCACCGAGGGTTCTTAGGTGAGTGTCCGGGAGTCCGAGAGTGGAATAACCGAGGGTTCTTAGGTGAGTGTCCGGGAGTCCGAGAGTGGAATCACCGAGGGTTCTTAGGTGAGTGTCCGGGAGTCCGAGAGTGGAATCACCGAGGGTTCTTAGGTGAGTGTCCGGGAGTCCGAGAGTGGAATAACCGAGGGTTCTTAGTAGGTGAATGTCCGGGAGTCCGAGAGTGGAATCACCGAGGGTTCTTAGGTGAATGTCCGGGAGTCCGAGAGTGGAATCACCGAGGGTTCTTAGGTGAGTGCCCGGGAGTCCGAGAGTGGAATTACCGATGGTTCTTAGATGAGTTCCCGGGAGTCCGAGAGTGGAATCACCGAGGATTCATGTGAATGTCCGGGAGTGGAATCACAAGGAGTGTTCACAGGTGAGTGTCCGGAACAGTAAGTGTCCGAAAGAGCCGGTACTCCCAGCTCACCGGCACAGGATAGCAGACGGGCATCGAGGTGCCGTCTCCGGCGCACTGTCCGGGGAATAGTCCAGCCAGCAGTGCCTGGGCGCTCATCAGTGTCCGGTCGGTGTCCGTGCTGCGCACCTCCATGGTGCTGGTGTTAAACCGATGCGGCAGTAGCGACTGGTTGTCATAGCGACGGCGTAGCCAGACGCCCAGCCGGAAGAGCTGGCGCACCCCTTGCTCCAGCAGCTGGGCCGGGCCCACCCGGTCAAGCAGCTCGGAGTGAGGGTCGATCGGCAGCGAGCGCATCGCGCTGCGATCTCCGTGACGGACCAGCACGACAATCTGCATCAGCCGGTTCGGTTCGGCCGGCACCGAGGCCGCCACCGCTGCCGCTAGCAACAGAAGCGCCCTTAGCAACAATACCGCAACGCCCATAGCAAGGCCACTTTCAAACTGCCTGATTTCATTTTATCAGATTTTATCTAAATCATATGGGAGTTTGAACGGATGAACTGCCGGTTTCGGCCATAGAGTCAGGGCGTTGCCGCAACATATTACGAGCGTATATAGAATATGAATTATATGCATTTATTAGTGAAACACTACCGAATAGAGTGCCAAACGAGGCGTGACGAAGAAATCCGAATTGAGAGTGACAGGAAGAGTGCCATAATTGAGAGTGACCGGAAGAGTGCCATAATTGAGAGTGACCGGAAGAGTGCCATAATTGAGAGTGACCGGAAGAGTGCCATAATTGAGAGTGACAGGAAGAGTGCCACAATCGAGAGTGACAAGAAGTGCCATAACTGAGAGTGACAGAGAGTGCCATATTTGAGAGTCACAGGAAGAGTGCCATAATGGAGAATGACCGAAAACGAATAGTGACAGAGAGTGCCAAATCAAGAGTGACAGAAAATGAAGAGTGACACAGACACAGAGTGACACAGAGTGCCTCAATGGAGAGTGACAGAAAACGAAAGAGGGACAAAGACAGAGAGTGCCAATTCGAGAGTGACAGGGACAGAGTGCCGCAATGGAGAGTGACAGAAAACGAAGAGTGACAGGGACAGAGTGCCAATTCGAGAGTGACAGGGACAGAGAGTGCCAATTCGAGTGACAGGAAGAGTGCCGCAATGGAGGGTGACCAACTGAAAAAACAAAAGCCAAAATGCAAAAGCACTCAGTGCTTACAGTCTGACGCACACTGGCGGTGCAAAGATGAAGCAGTGCAAATCCGGATCGCTGAACAATTTTATTGTGACAGCTGTACCCAAAAAACGTGGAATCGGGTAAATAATTTAAAAAAACAGAATTCTACAATTGCTTTTGTTAACTAGAAATGCGCAGTTTGTAGTAATAAGAATTACTAATTAAAAGCAATGTTTGCATACGGTAGTCACGCACTAAAGTACACTGGAGGTGCGTATAGGATACCACGTGCCAGATGAACTCTGTGGCATGATAAATACGTTAGCATATCAAGCTGGAAATATATAGACAGACACTGTGGGGCTAAACAATAATGGAATCAGGTGACAAATAAAGCAGATAATCGGTTAGATTAGATTATGGAAAAATTAAGGGCGATAGGTACACGAGAAGTGATTAAAAGTGTGACAGTTTAAAAACAGTGCCAGAGGCGGAGTGACATGGAGAGTGACGAGATTGACAGACAGAGTAACAGATGGTAAGTGTGCCAGAGGAGAGAGTGACAGATAGGATAGTGTGACAGATGGGATACTGTGACAGGGATAGTGTGACAGATGGGATACTGTGACAGGGATAGTGTGACAGATGGGATACTGTGACAGGGATAGTGTGACAGATGGGATACTATGACAGGGATACTGTGACAGATGGGATACTATGACAGAGATAGTGTGACAGATGGGATACTATGACATGGATAGTGTGACAGATAGGATACTGTGACAGATAGTGTGACAGATGGGATACTGTGACAGATGGGATACTATGACAGAGATAGTGTGACAGATGGGATACTATGACAGAGATAGTGTGACAGATGGGATACTATGACAGAGATAGTGTGACAGATGGGATACTATGACATGGATAGTGTGACAGATGGGATACTGTGACAGGCATAGTGTGACAGATGGGATAGTGTGACAGGGATAGTGTGACAGATGGGATACTATGACAGGGATAGTGTGACAGATGGGATACTATGACAGGGATAGTGTGACAGATGAGATACTATGACAGGGATAGTGTGACAGATGGGATTGTCACAGAAGAGTGGCATCGAAGGAATGTGACAGATGGGAGAGTGTGACAGAAGAGTGACAGGAGGGGGTGTCAGAGGTCGGGTAACCGAGCGTGCCAGATGAGACGGGAGAGTGCCTGAGAGTATGAAAGGCAGAGGTAACAATAATGATGGAGAGTGACAGACAGAGTGACAGACAGCGCAGGCCAGCTCAATCGGCAATGCAGCTGGACTGGATCTCCCGCCGCCTAGGCAGATAGACGTGAAAGCTGAAGCCGGACTCCTTGAAGCAGCCGGGATTGACGCACAGGCAGTCGGCGTGGCGCAGCTGGAAATGCCGGCAGGCGGAGTCGGCCAGCACCAGCAGGTCGGGCAGGGGGCACAGCCGCAATGTCCGGTCCAGATTCCACAGCACAGGCGACACGTGCAGCGGCAGCGGCGACAGGTGGCTCTGGGACAGCACCGTCCGGACGAAATGGCCGCTCAATTCGTCATCCTCGGCCGGACAGCTGAGCGCCTGTCGGCAGAGCTTCTCGCACAGCTGCTGTCTGTACACGACAATCTCCTGGGTGCAGAACTGCAGTCTGCACGGGTTGCTGCCAAGCACAACTCGGCCGCCTCCGCGCTGCTGCTGCTGCTGGCCGAGATCTCCGGCCACCGCTTCGGACAGCGGCGGGTAGGGCAGCAGAGGGGACAGCGGACAGTCGGAGGGGCCCGGGATCAGCACCACAGTGCTATGCTGCTGCACCGGCTTGCATGAGTCTAAGAGGAAGTTGGGTTGCCGTCTGGTTGCTATGGTTACTGGGAATGGTTTGCTCTGTAACCTACCGCTTGCTCTGTAACCTACCCGCTTAATCTGTAACCTACCCGCTTAATCTGTAACCTACCCGCTTAATCTGTAACCTACCCGCTTAATCTGTAACCTACCCGCTTAATCTGTAGCCTACCCGCTTACTCTGTAGCCTACCCGCTTACTCTGTAACCTACCCGCTTACTCTGTAGCCTACCCGCTTACTCTGTAACCTACCCGCTTACTCTGTAACCTACCCGCTTACTCAGTAGCCTACCTGCTTACTCTGTAGCCTACCCGCTTACTCTGTAACCTACTAAAACACTTTCGAAAATGCCCATACACATAAAGCGATATTAGTATTACCCCAAGCGCACTAACCAATCAGAGCCTGCAGCCGCCGCAGGCCGGTCCGCAGCTGCTCCACCCGGTCGGGCGCGTGTCGGCCAACCGGGCTGAGGAAGTCGCCGCACAAAATCAGACCGGTTGGCGGCGAGTCCGAGTAGCCAGTGAGCATCAGGGACAGCTTGGACATCACCTGAAGGGCGAGGAGTATCGGGACTGATGGATCGGGACTGGAAGACCGGGACTGGAGGATCGGGACTGAGGGATCGGGACTGGAGGATCGGGACTGGAGGATCGGGACTGGAGGATC
This sequence comes from Macrostomum lignano, assembly GCA_002269645.1. Taxonomy (NCBI): domain Eukaryota; kingdom Metazoa; phylum Platyhelminthes; family Macrostomidae; genus Macrostomum; species Macrostomum lignano. The sequence continues at coordinate 12,923 of NIVC01001339.1, read as the reverse complement.
GGGACTGGAGGATCGGGACTGGAGGATCTGGACTGGAGGATCTGGACTGGAGGATCTGGACTGGACGATCGGGACTGGAGGATCTGGACTGGAGGATCTGGACTGGAGGATCGGGACTGCAGGATTGGGACTGGATGATCGGGACTGAAGGATTGGGACTGGAGGATCGGGACTGAAGGATCGGGACTGGAGGATCGGGACTGGAGGATTGGGACTGAAGGATTGGGACTGGAGGATCGGGACTGGAGGATCGGGACTGAAGGATCGGGACTGAAGGATTGAGACTGAAGGATTGGGACTGGAGGATCGGGACTGGAGGATCGGGACTGGAGGATCGGGACTGGAGGATCGGGACTGGAGGATTGGGACTGGAGGATCGGGACTGAAGGATTGGGACTGGAGGATCGGGACTGGAGGATCGGGACTGGAGGATCGGAACTGGAGGATCAGGACTGAAGGATCGGGACTGAAGGATTGGGACTGGAGGATCGGGACTGAAGGATCGGGACTGAAGGATTGGGACTGGAGGATCGGGACTGAAGGATTGGAACGAATCGCACCCCAGAGTCGTCCAGCCACAAGTCGGACACGAACACCAGGTAGTGCGCGTGACTCGATCGCTCCCGTTCGCCCAGTCGAGCGTCCAGGCGTGCGCAGGTGGTGGCCGGGCCGCCGAAGGTGTTCAGCGAGCCGAGTGCGGCCCGGGTGTCAGTGGGCCGCTCGGCAGGCGGCAGGCCAGCCTCCAGCATGAGGAAGGAGGCCTCAGACTGTCTGTAGCAGCCTTCGGCCAGCACGTGGCAGCCTTCGGCCAAGATTCCGTCGTTAAAACGGCACCGACTAACGTCTAGAAGCATCACGCCGGTGGGGTCCTCGAGGAACCAGCGGTTGGGCTCGGCCGAGCTGCGGGTTGGTCCAAGAAAATGATATCTGGTCATTCAACCAGAATAACAACATTCCAATATTTGTCCCTAACTTGTGAATCTCATCCCTGCTCTGTCCTGGGTTTCATTGACTTTAACCGGTGAAACTTGACGGACACTAACCGGTGAAACATGATGAACACTAACCGGTGAAACTTGACCGACTCTAACAGGTGAATCTTGACCGACACTAACCGGTGAAACATGACGAACACTAACCGGTGAAACTTGACGGACTCTAACCGGTGAATCTTTACCAACTCTAACCGGTGAAATTTGACGGATGACAGGTAAATCCCGTACTTCCCAACCGGTAAATAAAAGCACACAGCGCGGCCTCACCGAGTCAGCATGCCCAGAACTACCAGCTGCTTGTCAGGCCCGCTAGCCTTGGCAAACTCCACCGTTCTCAAGGCGCCGCCGCTGCTTTTGCCGATGGACCCTCCGATGACTCCACTGACGCCGCCGGTGACGCCGCCAACGCCGACAGTCAGCGGATCGCAGTCGGCAAAGCCAGGCGCCCGCATCAGGCGCTGGAGCAGAAACTCGTACCGTTGGCGCATCAGCTGGACGCGCGACTCCGCTCCGCTCTCCGACCCGGATGTCGGGCGCGGCAGCGCCGGCGCCGGCGCCAATTTTCGACTGTCGCGGTCGTAGCGAAAATTTGGCGCCGCCGTGTCGAACGCGTCGAACACCTGCAGCCAGGGACTGTCGGCGGCGATGGCGGCTGCCGCGGCAGCTGTGCCGCTTAGCAACTGCTCGGCAACGAGGGACTCGATTTCAGAGCGCTGCACGTGACAGGAATTGAGCGGCAGGCGGAGGACCGCCTCGACCAGCCTGTGGGGTGAGCGTTTTCATTGGTGGATTCAGGGCGACTCTTAGACAGGGCTTAGGGCGACTCTGTCTTAGACAGGCCTTAGGGCGACTCTTAGAGAGGGCTTAGGACGACTCTTAGGGCTTAGGGCGACTCTTAGAGAGGGCTTAGGGCGACTCTTAGGGCTTAGGGCGACTCTTAGAGAGGGCTTAGGACGACTCTTAGGGCTTAGGGCGACTCTTAGAGAGGGCTTAGGACGACTCTTAGGGCTTAGGGCGACTCTTAGAGAGGGCTTAGGACGACTCTTAGGGCTTAGGGCGACTCTTAGAGAGGGCTTAGGACGACTCTTAGAGAGGGCTTAGGGCGACTCTTAGGGCTTAGGACGATTTTTATTGATTAGGGCGAATCTCATGCTGGTTTCTAGGCTTTGGGACGATTCAATTTTAAATAATTTTTGCACTTTTTTTAAATCAGATCAGAACCAACAGCCAAAAAAATCACAAATGTAAAGTTGGAAACATTTATTTAAGTAAGCAAATACGAGTAGCACTAGATATGGGCCTACTAGGCTAGTTTTACCAGCAATAGGAATATATTATTAATATTCAATACTTTGTTGACAATGTAAGGGCCTACTACAGTGCATTATGAAACTGAAACTCACCTGTCAATCACCTGGGCAGGATTAACTGCAGCCTGACCGCTGTGCTCCATAGCAGCTAGGATAGTGCGTGTTGCCTCTGGATGAAGACTGAGACCATGCAGGCGGAATGCTTTGCTTAGCTGGGTTCTTACCTCTGTTTGACTCATCTGTAATAGATAAAATAAAAATATTAGTTAAAAGATTATTATATACCCATATATAGGCTTAATGATAGATTCATGTCTGATACTACTAGAGCAAATCTAAAACTATGTGGATTACCTATTAAATATATCAGATATATAGAAAAACCTTCAATCCCAGGTGTATAAGATCATGGAAACATAATTTTCAGTCTCTTAACTTATAATTTTTCAAGTTGATAGTTTTAAACATGTTTAGATATAATACAAACTTTATCAATTTAATTACTTTTCTTATCTATAATCTATATATGATATAATCAATATAAACCCCTATTTGTTTTAATAGACCTAGTATGTCTAAAACTTGAAGGTTTTGAGACTAGGCCTAAGCAAATATTAGGCCTTAGCTAGTCTACCTTCTACCTACCTAGGCTAGGCCCTATCCTAGATTTAATATAAATTATTTATTCTCTATATTTTAATAGGTATCAATAAAGTTTAATACAATAAAGTATACAATAAGGTATTTACCTGTGAAAATTGCATAAACAATTGTTTAAAAGTGGATTATAGATATAATTAGGTCTATATTTATTAAAAAGCATAAAATATTCCAAGTGTAATAAATTATAAATATAGTTATTGTGCAAAATTTAGAACAACAAGATTAATATGGCAATATAATTTCATGTTCAATAGTAATATTATATAATACTATAGGGCATGGGGCCATAGACATAGGCCTATCTTAATTTAGCTATCTAGAAACATGTTGGCCTAAAACATGTTGCTTATTTAATCTAGTACAATATATACATTATGAGTTATTACAAGTTAATTTATAATGGGAATGGTATATTATAATTTTATTATTATAGTTAGGCCCACTAATCTAGTGTCTATTACATTGCATATTCCTTAGTCTTGACTTGGTAGACCAGGTACTGTTGAGTGTTGACTGAAAATTGACAAAATAGGCAGGCTTGTCTTAGCTCAGTTGCACAATAAGCTCACTAGGCCCTAGCCATTCTGAAATAGGCCTATTCGATTATCTAAGATCGAATCAAGTAAGTCTGAACAAGATAAAATTTAAACTAAAAAAATTCAGGAATCTGCAGAAGTTAATTATGAGGATGCAGCATGATGGCATGATGCCATGCAGGCCTGCTGTATACATATAAATAGATCATTATTGTGTAAGTTTCAAATAGAGCCTACAGGCATCACAGCACTGACTGAGTTAGAGCAGAGCCTAGATTACATTTTAAACTGACTTGTGTGAACACTGTTATTTTTTAGTTGTTTATATTCCGCATAACACGTGCGTGTGTGCTCGTGCAGACAGTTCACGGTCATGCTTTACAATTTAAAGCTGCGTATGCTATCGCGTATGTTACGCACGAATGTCACCTAATCAGTTGCAGAAAATTACTGCTGTCTGGGACACTACTTTTAGCTCCACCTGGGGGCACCTCCAAGCGCCTCTGGTGGATCTACACTGCAATGGTTAGGCCTACTATCTCGTACGGCGGCCTGATCTAAGCTAGTGCCCTGCAGATAAAGACCTGCCTGGAGACTCTCAGGAGAGCGCAAGGGCGTGCATGCCGCATATTCCCCGCTGGATACCTTTGTCTGAATTGTCTGATTGACGCCGGCATTCGCGTTTCCTGCCCCATAGGGCCATGGCTAAGCGCAAGCTCGATCCTGCCTCACGCCGCGCCGACACCTCTGCCTCAAGGACTTAAGAGACGGCGGCAGGCTCCACATCTTATCCGACGGTGAACTCCGCACTCTCAACCTCTTTCAGCGCTACAAAGTCACCATCCCCTCAAGGAATGCTGCCACTGACACCACTGGAATTTCCAGGAGGTCCATTGTTTCACGCACCGGACGGATCCATCAAAGATGGCTACGCCGGCTTTGGGGTCTGCATCATCATGCATCGACGGCCTCGTCATTGCCACGTATGCCCAGCACACTGGCAGACTCTCCAGGGTCTTCCAAAACGTAGTCCTTCCTATCAGCTCCTGTGCTGCAGAGCGCTGTGTCTTCAGACCACCCTGCAGCTAAGTCAAGTAAATCAATTAAGATACTGCTACTTATATCTATCCATTTTAATCTAGGGCCAAATAGAATCAAGCTTAATTCCTGTTTTAAAATTCGAGGGAAGACGAAGTGGTTAAGCTATGTTTAATTTGAGGATCAGTCCCAGATCTGAGCATTCCTGGAGTCGGCACGCGTTGATCATCTTATTACAAAGTATTGCATGGTCTCCCTTTGAAGCAGCGATGCAACGCAAAATACTGCGTAACTAGCAAATTTTGTTCAGACAATGCGGTTTAATTCTAATTATTCTCTTGCAGTCGAGCATTACCAGCCAAATGCCAAACAAGAATTACTTACCATGCATGTGACGTGGATCCTGCCTGTAGATACATGTATTAGGTTTTTGTTTGTTGCACTGCTTCAAGCGGCTTCGAGTATCCATAAAAGCGGAACAGCCCCACTGCTGAGCTACCGCAGAGCCCTGAATTCAGTTTTATATACTAACCACACTTTCCATACATACACTTTCGAAGCTTGTTTGGGTATTTAGCAATCCAAGTGGGTTTGGTTCATGTATTTTTCGGAGACAAACACAATTAAGCGGCAGCTAGCTCTTTGAAGCCAAAGCTAGAATTTACATGTAGGACTAACGATGGATGCTTCAAAGACAGAAAAATGCCGCTCCATATTAAAGAGTTCCGCCAGTTTTTTTCGTTGCTTATTCTGATTGAGTCAAGTCCCCTATTGTTTCCATTTCGCTATTGTCGCTGCGGTCCCTACTGGGAGCATAAATTCGCTTTCGGATTCGAGAACCCCCAGCCCAGCACGGAGACTTTGCCGAAGTTTTCTCTCAAAGACATGACTACGAGATACTACCTTCGCTTCTTCGACAAACTGCTATCACTGCCGGTGATCTTGGCGCTAATCTTTGCGGTTGATGCAGAAACATGTGAGTACTTGCCTTTGCGACAGTTTCATGTATAGAAAGCTACAATTGAAAGCTATAATCTCAACGCAACCATCCCCGAAATAAAAAATCCCCAGTGACGCATGAGTTTGAGCTCGAACCAAACTCGTCAAACCCTGTCACCGAGTTCGCCCGAGTGACCAGATCGGTCGCCACCAACAAGATTCACTGCGCCGCTCTGTGCAGCAGGAGCAGCGACTGCCGGACATTTAGCTATTCGCCGGCCAGCTCCGAGTGCCGGATGTCGAATGAGGAACCTGGAGGCCTAGACAGTGACGGCCTCCCGGTTTACAACAAAAGACGCGCAGGTGAGCTCAAAAAGAAGAGTGCGTGTATTTAATACAATGTTCTAGTACGAGAGTTTCTGAGAATTAATTTTACATACATGTACATTCAAACCTCAACAGCGACAGGCTCTCTCTGCAAGCGAACAGTTGTGACAACGACTGACGGTCGCCAGTTCTGCCCCATCCAGCAGCGGGTGAGCGACACCGACTTCCAACAGCCGTGGAGCGCTTACGAGACCGGCTTTGGCGACGACGTCAACTACTGGATTGGTGAGCTCTGCTTCTTGTAGTACATTAATTATTTCGATCTTATTGGAGCATTAACTTTCTGGACCTTTTTGACACTCGGCAGGCCTGGAAGCAATCCACCAGCTCAGCTCGGCTTCCGCTAACGGAGTCACTCTTCTCGTACAAGTTGTAACCTGGGAGGACAGCGTGCTGCAGTATCAGGAGTACTCGAACTTTCTCGTCCGAAATGCCAGCTCCAACTACACAATGACTGTCGGGCCTGTTGTCGGGAAAAAATCGAACGCTCCCGAAAGCAAGTTGAGCTACAGCAACGAAGAGATGTTTTCTACTAAGGATCAGGACAATGACAAGTTCGTTGGAGCGTCCTGCTCAAACGTGTATCATGGAAAAGGCGGCTGGTGGTTCGAAGCTTGCACCCTCTTTAACCCTAACGGGATTTACTCTGCCGAACAGGCCCTGGGTGAAAACTGGATGAGCTGGATGCGCAGCGGCGAATGGAGATCGTTGAAGGCGATGCGTCTGCTGCTGCTCATTGCTCCCTGATCCGGCATTTCGAGAGTTGGACGCGCTACAAAGTGGTGGAATAGTGAAATGACAAAGGAGAACATACTTGAAAATACAATTGTTGTGCCGGCGTGCACTTTGCACTGTTGAGCGATCTATTCGGCCCTCAGTGCGGGTGCACCCGTCAGTGCACCTTTCTTCACGCGCCCGCCACCCCCAGCTTTGTCTGAAGGTTAAGAAGTTTACGCGCGCCGCCCCACCTCCCTTTCTGTGTGATTGGCTGAGCTGCCCTAGCTGGCTAGTTGTGATTTGTTCTTTGTGCCGGCCAATCGGCGTCCGAGAATTGGCTTTGGACTTTTGTGCGTAGTAAATATAAATATGAGTTGGAGTAGAGCAAGGGAGAGCGCGCCTTTATGAGCCTGTCTCGACGAATCAATATAAAACGAGCAGCGCATTAATATTAGAAACCTCTCGGCCGCTCTGCCTCGATCTCACCGTGATTCGCAGCTATCGGTTTTTACAGAGACAAACAGTATGAGATTCATCCGCTTTATTTGCGGGTGAACTGCTTTATTCCCTCGTTCAAGTTGTGGGAGATCTAGGGACGGACCGGCTCAGTGTCTTGATGCGATCTCACGCTCAGTTATTGAACTCAGTCCGGCCCAGCGGACTGAAGCGATCCCAGGCTCGCCCGCTGAAGGGAGTCTGCGAGATTCTAGCCCAGGAATTGTCACAACACAATTTAATATTTGATTTTTGTTTACGGTCAGATAACGAACCGTTAGTTAAACCCCATTTGATGCAATTCACGCAATGATTCATTAGAAACAAACGAACGGCTGGGCTAAGCTGCAGACTATGCTCGAATCGTATCAAGTTGTGTTTTTCTGGTTAAACCGAAAACTTTAAAATGAAATGGTGTATTTAGAAATACAAAATACATGATTCTCTAGTCCTTAGATGAACAGAAAATCGCATGAGAAAGTCCTTGATCGATTCGTCCAACTTAACAGGAGACCTCAAGACTTTTCCCTCAGTGTCACCTCCAGCTGAGGCAGACTTCACCTGCGTATCCGATCCAACAGGAAGGTCGCCCCGCCGAGTTTCAGAATTGACGACACCGCGGCTTCCGCCCGTTTCTGCCTCGGTTCGATGGCAGAATCTGCCGCTGCTGGGCTTTGCAGAGCGAGCGCTCGAATCAGTAGGCGACCCTTGGGCGGCTGGTTCATGGCGATGTTCTGGAGTGAATTGATTAGGTCAGTATTGATAGATTGATTGGTTAACTGAAACTGCTCATTTTATTGGTCATAACTATATGTGTATTCTTCAAGATTCAATGCTGCAATGCGAGCAATAAATAAGCGCAATTGATGACTTGACGCACCTGAATGACCCTAACTGCCAGCACATCGTCTATCGCATCCGACACCCAGCCGCCGGAACTGTCGCAGGTGGCCCGCATCAGTCTGGTCTGTAACCGCATCTGCCGACACTCGAGGTCAGTTTGAGCAACAATGTCTATGGCCAGGGTCCAACTGCTCAGGTCGCGCCGCTCGTAGTCTAGATATAAACGAGTAAAAGACTCAAAAGTCAGTCTTCCACCCGTGCGGTGGAAGAAAAAACAGTTCATAAAAAGGTCACCGAACTTTTTGGCATTTTAGGCACAACGATTCAGCTTGCCTCGTACATATCGCCAGTCCTTGCCGACAGGTGCAGGGTCAAAGCCACATTAGGCTTTGCATTCGGAAACAATTTGCTTCCAGTTTCCACGCTTCTTTTCCTTGCTTGGTTACGGAAATAGAATAGGGACCAAAAAGGGCTGCCTTCATTTCCGCAACTTTAACGCACAAATTGTAATTTTTGCTGGTTTTGCATTGTACATGCACCTTTCGCTCTTGAATTCACACTTTAAGTGAACTTTAGGTGCAAATTGTAGAGCACAATCGACCAACAGTCCTAAGTATTTGCGCAATAATTTCATACCCACCCGCAACTCCTAGAGTTTAGCTCTTGAGTGGTTTGTCGGACAAGATTTAGAGTCACTCTTGAACCAGGAGACTCTTGGCTCCTGGGACTTGACTGTACTCCTAGCTTTATAGAACGGACCCCTATGCAACTCTTCAAAAACAGTCACCGAAAAGCCTGCACGTGTCCGTCAAATGCCTGCTTACCTTCGAGAGCGCGTAGCGAGAGTTGAAAGCTGTGCAGGCAAAGCAGCCCGTTGGCTTCGTCGAGTCGAGCGCTGAACCGACACGAGGCGACAGCGCGTCCAGCATCTCGGCTAGCTTCATCAACTGATTTCTTTCTACGCGTCGTATTTGTCTGCAGCAGACTCTCGTACGTGTAGTTACTGCTCGGCTTGCTGAAGATGAAGCGGTGCATGATTGGGACGCTCTCACTGGCTCCTGCAGCCTCCTGGTTGTCATCGGCGCCCGGCTCTACCGTCTCGAGTTCCTCGTAGTCAACTTCGGATCCATTGTCATCAATGTCGACAGCGCTGTCCTCGGTGGCGGCACTTTTGAACTCGTGCTCGGTGGTGGCGGCTCGTTGCGTGAATTTCAGGACCAGAACAACCGCGACCGAGGCCACTACGAATAGGACGCCGGCCAGGGCTGCGATCTCGTGAGAGTAGGGCGTGTTGAACTCGATCCCGGCCAGGCCTAGCGATGAATGGTTGGGTGACTGCTGTACTTAAGCTTACTTGTTTCTATTTATGGCAGTGTTGTTTGGGTAGGTTTCCTTGGGTCACGAATTTTCTGGGTGAGAATCTTAGGTTGCAGACTCGATTGGGTGAGAAGAGCATCGATCTCGAATGAGAAGATCACCGTTGTTGAGACTCTTTAGAATGAGAAGATCAATGTTTTCAATACTCTTCTCAAATGAGATCACCGTTGTTGAGACTTTGAGACTTTTCTCAAATGAGATCACCGTTGTTGAGACTTTGAGACTCTTCTCAAATGAGAAGATGACCGTTGTTGAGACTCTTCTTGAATGAGATAATAATAATATAAAATAATAACTGACTACACCTGCCCTAATGGGCAGATGTGCAACCGACAGCTCAGCCGCAGCAATTGCGCGGCGCATCTGAAGGCTGCGTACGGTTGTTCAGTCCAAGGACCCATTTTACAGCTGGGTGAACTGAAGCAATGCAGAGTTACTGGTAAGTGTCTTGATCAAGGACACAAATTGTTCCAGTAGGATCGGGAATCGAACCCCGACCTTCAAGTGGTGAGTCCGACGCTCTGACCACTAGGCTACAACCCTTTGTAGCCTCTCGATTCGATTCTCGATTCTCGGATCTCGAATGAGAAGGTCACCGTTGTTGAGACTCTTCTCAACGCGATGATCCAAACTGTGAATACATTTGGGGAACTAGGAATTCTTATTCAGAATTTGAGAGCTATCGATAGCAGGACTCATATGATGTGAGGTTCTGCAAATATTGCAGACACCGCAGACTCACTCGAAGTCTCTGAATTCCCGGCAGCGCCGCCAGCAGACGCTGAGGACAGAGATTCCATCGGACTTGGATGTTGCTGAGCTGCTGTTGCTCCAGTTGTAGTCGTATTTTCGCCGGAAACCCGCTGCCAGCAATGAAACAGCTGTAGCAACATCAGCAGCAGAAGCGGCACTAATAGCAACCGCATTTCTGCTTCAGTGTGTGAAAAATGCTCAAAAAACACAGGAAGCTCAGCTGGATCAGAATAGGTTCCCAGCGCAGCGGCTGCTCATGCGGGGGGGGGCTGATCCTGAACAACAAAATAGCGGAGGTGAGGAGGGGCGAGGAGAGACGGAAGCTTCTCCTCTCCTCGTTTCCAACCGACAATTTGAGCTCGTCTAAGCAGTCACGAGTGGCGTGACTCTGCTCCACCCGGTTACCAGACAGTTGCACTCTGCCCAGCAGAACCTGTCTACTCCGAGAGCTCTGCTTTCGGGTCGATAAGGCAGACAGTGGCAACCCGGCTGGTGGGCGAGAGGCAAGCCGATTTTGTATTCGACTCCAAGTACCCGGGAATTGTCACGATTGAAATAAAATAGTGCGAGAAATTCCGGGCTTCGATTGGCCGCCATTCAATGCGCTGTCTTTTAGGGTTTTTTTGTGAAACTGAAAATATTCGGGCTAAGCGAACGCACAAGCGACTGAGCATTTTTGGCCTCGCTTCTAAATTCTCCCAGTTATTTATCGTTTCCATCCTCGATCTCTGCCTCTATTCTCTCCCATTCCGCACTCTATCCCTGCCTCTATTCTCTCTCATTCCGCACTCTATCCCTGCCTCTATTCTCGCTCATTCCGCACTCTATCTCTGCCTCTATTCTCTCTCATTCCGCACTCTATCTCTGCCTCTATTCTCTCTCATTCCGCACTCTATCCCTGCCTCTATTCTCTCTCATTACACCCTCTATCCCTGCCTCTATTCTCTCTCATTACACCCTCTATCCCTGCCTCTATTCTCTCTCATTCCACCCTCTATCTCTGCCTCTATTCTCTCTCATTCCACCCTCGATCTCTGCCTCTATTCTCTCTCATTCCGCACTCTATCCCTGCCTCTATTCTCTCTCATTCCGCACTCTATCCCTGCCTCTATTCTCTCTCATTCCACACTCTATCCCTGCCTCTATTCTCTCTTATTCCGCCCTTTATCTCTGCCTCTATTCTCTCTCATTTTAATTTAAATTTTAACTCCTGTCATTCGCTCTAACAAGGTCTTTGCCATTTTTATCCTTTAATTCTCTTATTTAGCAAAAAAATAGCGACAAAATATTCTACATTACCTACTGACGCTTATTCTTTTAGTAGTATCAGTAGCTTGTTTGCGATAAAATAATCGATTTCAGTACTATTCAATAATCTCAAATCTCAAAGCAAAATCTTATAAGTAACAACTCGCAGATTATGTTACGCAGTTCCATGTAAGAGACTATTCGCACTCCGAAAAGTACAAATCCCTTTGATCCCGATCCGCCCACTACATAAGACAGTAATTCCCGTCCCCTACGTTGTGTGCCATCTTTGTCTGAAGCCGGGCTGTCTCGGAACTACATATTAATCCCTTAATCTCTTAATCTCTAGGCGGAAATCATTGGACAGCATATGCATACATAGGGGGGACCTTCGACTGAATGATGAACTGAAACTGCATGGGAAACTGTGCTGCCTGCAGCCTTGCAGAAATGCATTGAAATCTTTGCAGTTTTAGAAACTAAAAATTATATCCAATATGTACATTCTGTATCGTGCATTACGCGCCATTCCTTGGTCTGTTTTTAGCGCCACTCCTCATTGGTCTGTTTTTAGCGCCACTCTTTAGTCTGTTTTTAGCGCCACTCCTTAGTCTTTTAGCGCCACTCTTGCTTGGTCTGTTTTTAGCGCAACTCTTCCTTGGTCTGTTTTTAGCGCCACTCTTCAGTTTGTTTTATGCGCCACTCTTCAGCCTGTTTTAGCGCCACTCTTCAGCCTGTTTTTAGCGCCACTTTTCAGTCTGTTTTTAGCGCCGCTATTCAGCCTGTTTTAAGCGCCACTCTTCAGCCTGTTTTTAGCGCCACTTTTCAGTCTGTTTTTAGCGCCGCTATTCAGCCTGTTTTAAGCGCCACTCTTCAGCCTGTTTTTAGCGCCACTTTTCAGTCTGTTTTTAGCGCCACTCTTCAGCCTGTTTTAAGCGCCACTCTTCAGCCTGTTTTAAGCGCCACTCTTCAGGTTGTTTTTAGCGCCTTTTTTTCTGTTTATTATTGATGCCTTTTCCTTATTTTTCGGAAGTGGTATTTCTGCATTCTGAGACGACCTCCGACTCTCTGAATATTTGAGAGGCTGCTAACTCGAGCAGGCTGGAAGCAACTGGAATTTATTGTAATTAAAAAAGTGCCAAGTCGCCCTCCATGCAAGATTTATTGCGCAATCCCCTCGTGGGCTCGGATTCCAGGAATGCAGCGGTGTTTAATATTGTTTTTTTCCTCAGCCGATAGACTTCGAGTATGAGTAAATTTTCGCAATGATGAACAGAGCTGTGCAGTTCATCCTGGGTGGGAATTTTGCTTCAAACTCGACTCCCTCACCCACCCTAACTCACTCCCCCTCACTCAAACACTCACTCACTCATTCTCACTCACTCACTCACTCACTCACTCACTCACTCACTCACTCGCTCACTCACTCACTCGCTCGCTCACTCCAGCTCTAACTCTCACAAAAAAGTTTCAAAAAAAAAACTATTTAATTTGAAATTGGGCCAATTAGTAACTTAAAAACTTGAAACTAAAATCTAAAAAGCGTGACTTTGCTACAAAAACTGCGAATTTCCAGCGCCTCAAATTTTGTTTTTTCATTCGCATGGTCCAGAATTGTGCTT
>NIVC01001338.1:235000-310638 GCA_002269645.1 Macrostomum lignano | reverse complement strand
CCTCTGCTCTGCATTTCCCTCTGCCTCTTGAAACATGAAAACATGCAGTTTTGCTTTCTCTTACTATTAGTAGTCTTTGGCGAACTCGACAGCGCAATGAAATAAAGTTATTGTCTATTGTATTAATATTATTATAAATATTATTATTATTACTGTACACTGCTACGACAGACGTGTATTGTGATTCAAATATTTTTTTCAATAGAAACTAATGCAGAAGTCGAATCAAAGAAGTTTCCAGAGCATTTGACCTTCAAGAGTGCCGGAGAAAATTAACTTCGGATTTTCTCGCAATTTCTGACAAAAAAACAATCAAAAAATAAAACAAATACATGTATGAATCGAGTTGCGAAGTATTCTCAAAAACATGAGCAGGCTCTTTGCCGAATGAAATTATTGGCACTAAATTTTAATTTCGATTATTGATTGACACACGGCATGCAAGGTTTTTGTTACACCTGCCCCAATTGGGCCAGATGTGCAACCGACAGCTCAGCCGCAGCTATTGCGCGGCGCATCTGAAGGCTGCGTACGGCTGTTCAGCCCAAGGACTGGGGGTCGCCACACCCTCAATTACCCCAGCTAATGCTGGCACCCATTTTACAGCTGGGTGAACTGAAGCAATGCAGAGTTGAGTGCCTTGCTCATGGACAAAAAGTGCTCCAATGGGGTCGAGAATCGAACCCCCGTCCTTTCAGTCGTGAGTCCGACGCTCTGACCACTCGGCTACAACCCCTCATTCATTTTGTGCGCTTTTTCTAACAAAAATTGCTTCTTTACCTTCACTCTCCGCCTCTCTCTCTCCCTCCACTCTCCGCCCCTCTCTCCCCCTCCACTCTCCGCCCCTCTCTCTCCCTCCACTCTCCGCCCCTCTCTCTCCCTCCACTCTCCGCCTCTCTCTCCCTCCACTCTCCGCCTCTCTCTCTCCTCCACTCTCCGCCCCTCTCTCTCCCCTCCACTCTCCGCCCTCTCTCTCCCTCCACTCTCCGCCCCTCTCTCCCCTCCACTCTCCGCCCTCTCTCTCCCTCCACTCTCCGCCCCTCTCTCTCCCTCCACTCTCCGCCCTTCTCTCCCTCCACTCTCGCCCCCTCTCTCTCTCCCTCCACTCTCCGCCCTCTCTCCCCTCCACTCTCCGCCCTCTCTCTCCCTCCACTCTCCGCCCCTCTCTCCCCTCCACTCTCCGCCCTCTCTCTCCCCTCCACTCTCCGCTCTCTCTCCCTCCACTCTCCACCCCTCTCTCTCCCTCCACTCTCCGCCCCTCTCTCTCTCCCTCCACTCTCCGCCCCTCTCTCCCCCTCCACTCTCCGCCCCTCTCTCCCCTCCACTCTCCGCCCCTCTCTCCCCCTCCACTCTCCACCCTCTCTCTCCCTCCACTCTCCGCCCCGCTCTCTCTCTCCCTCCACTCTCCGCCCCTCTCTCTCCCTCCACTCTCCGCCCCTCTCTCCCCCAACTCTCCGCCCCTCTCTCTCCTCCACTCTCCGCCCCTCTCTCTCCCTCCACGCTCTGCCCTTCTCTCTCCATCCACTCTCCGCCCCTCTCTCTCCCTCCACTCTCCACCCCTCTCTCTCCCTCCACTCTCCGCCCCGCTCTCTCTCTCCCTCCACTCTCCGCCCCTCTCTCTCCCTCCACTCTCCGCCCCTCTCTCCCCCTCCACTCTCCACCCCTCTCTCCCCCTCCACTCTCCGCCCCTCTCTCTCCCTCCTCTCTCCGCCCCTCTCTCTCCCTCCACGCTCTGCCCTTCTCTCTCCATCCACTCTCCGCCCTGCTCTCTCTCTCCCTCCGCCCCTTTTTTCTTCCCCTTTCCGCCCCTCTGCTCCTCAGGGAGAATCATGCAATGATATGCAATGCAACAGAATCCAGTACTTAAAGTTACATGCAGTTTTCATTCACATGCGACCGTCATCGAGCTGGGGCAGCTCCTCGGCGGTTGCCAGGACCTGCAGCGACTCTCGGTCATATTCGAGTCGGCCAACGGACTCGCCAGCAGGTCTGCTCAAACCAATGTCCGGCATGGCAAGAAAGTCAACTCGACAGGAGCTGTCATTCAAACAGGGCGCTTGGAGCAGTTCCAGCACTGCAATAGAGTTGCTGCCTTCTCTCAGCACCGCTCCGGGTACGTACAAGGTCACCTGGGGACCGGCGCAGGGCCAGTAGCGGCCCAAATTGAAGCCGTTGATCCACAGTTGGCCTTTACAAAATGTTGACAAGTTGGCGTACGTGTCGGTCAGGTTGTTCTTGTCCAGTGTGAACTCGCCCATGTACAGGCTGGCCTGGGCCGCCTGCGCCGCGTCCTGCCCTTTGTGAGCCTCTGCTGAGGCTGCTAATCTAAATAGCGGGGAACAGATCGGTAGAGGAATGTTTGGTAAGCTGGGAGGCTGGCCCAGCAACTGACACTCTGGGAGACTGGCCCAGCAACTGACACTCTGGGAAGCTGGCCCAGCAACTGACACTCTGGGAAGCTGGCTCAGCAACTGACACTCTGGGAAGCTGGCCCAGCAACTGAGGGGATCTGGGAGGCTGGCCCAGCAACTGAGGGGATCTGGGAGGCTGGCCCAGCAACTGAGAGGATCTGGGAGGCTGGCCCAGCAACTGAGGATCTGGGAGGCTGGCCCAACAACTGACACTCTGGGAGGCTGGCCCAGCAACCGACACTCTGGGAGACTGGCCCAGCAACTGAGGGGATCTGGGAGGCTGGCCCAGCAACTGAGAGGATCTGGGAGGCTGGCCCAATAACTGACACTCTGGGAGGCTGGCCCAGCAACCGACACTCTGGGAGACTGGCCCAGCAACTGAGGGGATCTGGGAGGCTGGCCCAGCAACTGAGAGGATCTGGGAGGCTGGCCCAACAACTGAGGGGATCTGGGAGGCTGTTTTACCTGCCAAAGCAATCAACAGTCGTGGGATCATAGGATCATCGTCAACCATATAATCAGAGGTCAGCAACAAACTATCTAACGAAATCTAATTAAGTTTTAAAACTATATGCTAGATAAACTTGCACTGAAGCCAGCTAAGCAAAATGTGTTGCACGGGACCAAAGTTAAACACTGACCGGCGCGAGCGCAGCGGCCTGGCGGCCAAGCGGTCAAAGTCCAAAGCGTAGCTGCGCCAGCCGTACAGCGGTGCACCGTTCAGCGTCACCGAGCCGAGAATGCCCTGTGCGCAGTTTCAGGTTCATGGAATTGTATTGAATGACACATTCTAATGCACAGATAGATAACGAGTTGTACATAAAAAACCACAGGAAAGAACAAGCAACAGAATACTGTATGCCTGTAACTCTACAGAAGATCTGACATGCGGTGTTTGAAGGCTTCTGACTTACTTATAAAAGTTACTGACTATTACTATTATTAATTTTAGTACATGTACTATTATTTAAATGCTTGTTGAAACAGCGCTGACACGTCAAAACTTCTTGAATTTACTTACACCACTATTTTTTTGTTGATCTAAGCCCTACTAAACATTCTTGGGGTGATGAAGGAATGCTAGAGATACCAGCAGAAGATGTCCAGCAGTTGAGGCTTGATCAGCGAAACCAAGGAAGTCAGACCTGATGCAGACACATGAACTATGAAGGTTTGGCAAGGCTGCACTGAGGCGCAGTGCTGATTGGCGCAACAGGGTTGTATTAAATACACAAGCACTTAAGCCTAAGGGAAAAATCCGAACTTCTGGCAAAATCGTTGAATATTGCCAACCTTAACATTGCCCTGTAGGTCGCCGCCATAGTTGACATGGCCGCAGTTCTCAACGAGCAGCCAGAGGTTTCTGACGCCACTCGAATTGCTGGCGGTGAAGTTCAAGACAGCCTCTGAATCCGAATAGCTGATGGAGCCGAGAAACTGGCCCAGCGATGGCTGGGACTCACTCGAAGCGAATGCGTAGACAAAATCGCGAGCTTTCGCCAGCCGGAGCGAATACTCAGTCGCATCGTAGCCTTTGGGGATTTGAGCTCCGTACAGAGCGAAGCCTTGATACTGGCCTAGAGTTTCCATGGCAACCGGGAATTTGCTGTCCACCCGATTCACAATTAGGGAGTCCAGATTTCCCAGGAGGCTGGCGAGACGGCGCAGCTTGACGGTGCCCAACGATGAGACCGTTGAGTTCGGTGGCACCGGTGGCGGTTGACGACCCGTCGCGTTGATGATTACCTGACGGATGAGCTGGTACTTGTACCTGTGAGGGAAAGGCGGTTGCTTACATCTAGTACCTGAGCGCGCACATGGATGGGCACACGCACTCACGGGTACAACCTCTTTTTCAACCTCAAAAGTGCAGATTCGGTTGATTTGTTATCTAATAACTATCTGAAAAACTTATAAGCCCTTCTTTGCGTCCGTCTGGCATGTACTGAATGTACAGTCTGCACCTGGCTTGTTGGCAGGGGCGTCGCCATGGATTTTATGGTGGGGGACAAAGGCAAGAATTGTACATGTATATGAATAAATTCCTACATGTACATCATTTTGAGCATCGATGTTGTTAGCGCTCATTTTAGCGCCACATGCACTATATTTTAGCCCCTGAAACAAAATTACTGATTTCCGTAACGGGTCACATAAGCAGCAGTTTGTCCCCCCATAGCTTTTACTGAGGAGATATGTCCCCCTGCCAGCCCCCCCCCCCAGGTGGCGACGCCCCTGTTGTTGCCTCTTCGTGTACGAATCAGCCCCCGTCGAGCGCGTTCGGGAGTGCTAACGCTATGAGAAATGTCAGGACACACCGCACATCCTGTGTCATTCTACCGTCTGTCCTATTTAAAAATGCAAACTGTGTTGTTTCACTGGCTAGATGGCAGGGTGAGTCAGGAGTGGATTCTAGGATGGCGCCCCCGCTATGGTAAGTGTAGTGAGCCGCTAGTTTAGCGTTAGGCGTCCCCTTTTGTCAGCAGTTTCCCTCGCCTGCGTCCTCGCCCTGGGTTGCTGTCTGCCGCTGGTCAGCTTCCCGCCTCCCTTTTCTGTCTGTTGTTGCCCCTTTTCCTACCCTGTTCGTTTCTTGTGCCTCTGTTTTCAGCCCTCAGCCTCTCTGCTGTGGGCTGTCTGTTTCGTTCCCGTCCCGGTTTCCTCTGTCATGTGACCATCTTGCGTTCTTGGAGTCCTAAAGTGCAGTAAACATGTTTACTGCACTCGCTAGTCCTGTTTATGGGAGAATCACGTGCCTCGGGGCCCTTGCCTTCCCTAAGGTAAAGGATGACTCATGTTTCTAAAAATAGATACTGAGTCGTGCGGCCCCTTGCACTTTGCCCGTAGACCCCGCCTTCTCTAAGGCGGAAAGTGATGTCAGTTCTAAAAATAGACGCTGAGTCACTTCCGGGCGCACTCTTCCCGCAGACCTCAAGTGACGTCAGTTCTAAAAATAGAACGAGTCACGAGGTCTTGTGCGCCGGAGAATCCCGGCCATAAATAGGACCCCTCTCCGCCTTGTTTCCGTCAAGGAGTCTTGAGTTTCTCGAATTCTAAGTTTCCGAGTTTCCGAGTCTGAGTGACTGTACCGACCGCCCGTCTGCGTACATTGAGTTCTCTGCTTTGGTCTGACTGAGACCCTTCCAAAGACAACCCCGAGACAACCATAAGTACTTCATCAGCGGAATGCGTAGCACCAGGGTGCCCAGGGGATGGTTACCCTTGACTATCGTGAAGGTCCCAATAAACTTAAAACAGGCAGAGTCAAGCCCCAAGCTGCGCTCTCACCGGGTGTCGCCATTCTCGGCCAGAGGCGCGTCATAATCGTACGATGTTGGCTGCGGCGCCAGCGGCGGCGAGTTGGCGCCGTTCCAATAGCCAAAATTCGTGCCCCCGAAGAACATGTAGATGTTGACGCTGACTCCGTACGCCAGCATCCGAGCGAGGCCGTCAGAGACCGCCTTGGCGTCAACTTGTGCGTGCTGACCGGACCAGTTGTCCAGCCAGCCAGCGTAGTATTCGGAGTTAACCAGCGGGCCCTTGGGCTGGACGGCTCGCAACGGGGCGAACGTGTCGTTCAGCGATTTGGCTGAGAATTTGTTGTTAATTGCTTTTTAATGATGGTTTTGACGTCGCGCACTTGTTTTGACACAAACTAACTAACTAACTGACTAACTAAATAGCTAACTAGCTAACTAACTAACTAACTAACTAACTAACTAACTAACTAACTAACTAACTAACTAACTAACTAACTAACTAACTAACTAACTAACTAACTAACTAACTAACTAACTAGCTAACTAACTAACTAGCTAACTAACTGACTAACTAGCTAACTAGCTAACTAGCTAACTAACAAACTAACTAGCTAACTAACAAACTAACTAACTAACTAACTAACTAACTAACTAACTAACTAGCTAACTAACTAACTAGCTAACTAACTGACCAACTAACTAACCAACTAACTAACTAACTAACTAACTAGCTAACTATCTAACTGACTGACTAAATAACTAAATAACTAATTAACTAACTGACTAACTAACTAACTACACAAGCACTTAACACACTCGTAGAGAAAAACAACTCACTGCCTTCCGGTCCAAAGTCCACAGTAGCGTAGAACAGTCTTTCTTTCGCGACGCACTTCAGAAAGCCGGCAGACTGTCCGTCTGTACTGAACAGCACCGTCTGGTTGCCTAGGTAACGCCTGCCCAGCTGGTACAGATGCCGGATGTAGGCCAGGTCGCACTGACCAGTGCTACCGTACTCATTCTCCAGCTGCACCATGATCACGTTGCCGCCGCTGGAGTACAGACGCCTGGCGATGATGGGCAGCAGGACGGCCATCCATTCGTCGACTGCGGCCAGGAACTGCGGGTCACTGCTGCGCATCACCATGGAGGCGTTGCGCTGCAGCAGCCAGGCTGGCAGGCCGCCGAAGTCCCACTCGGCGCAGATGTACGGACCGGCGCGCACAATGACCAAGAGGTCGTGCTTCTGCGCCAGCGCCAGGAACAGGTCGAGGTCGGCCGAACCGGTGAACCGGTGCTGGCCAGGCCTGGGCACATGGAAATTCCAGGGCACGTAGATCTGCACGGCGTTCAGGCCGGCGGCTCGCATTTTGGCCAGCCGATCGTCCCAGTCGGCAGGAAGCAGGCGGAAGTAATGAATGCTGCCGGATATGTACTGGAATGGTTGGCCATCCTTTAGAAACGTATCGTTGTCGTAGTCAATTGTGAAGCTTCTTTGCGAGTTGGAATCAAGTTGAACCGCCAAACTGAAGGACGCCAAGCAAGCGCAGGTCAGTAGGACTGCTGAAAAATATAAATTCACTTTGATTGATTTTATTATATATAGCTCTTATGTACAGTACATCGGTAATTACAATAGAAAAAATACAAACTTACCATATAAATAAATGAGATTCATCGATTCCTTGAATAGTCTAGCACACAGTCGGAAAATACGCAATGTACTAGAAAGAAATTTATTGAGGCATGTGATCAACTTTATCTTATGTTCCAAACTTTTTTGTTTTTTTATTCAATTACTGGTCATTTAAGTCTAACTCTTTTGTAGTGAAACTACAACTTGACTTAGATTCGAATTGCAATATATTTTATGAGTTAAAGACGAGAGGGCTTGGGGCGAGAAACTTAACTGCGAGAAAGAACTGTAAAAGGAAATTAGTCTATGGTAATTTATGACAAACTGAGTTGCAAATAAAAAGTACAACAAAATACCCATACGACTCCCCCCTCCAATTGCGGAGCACGGGGAAAAGAGACTGTAACTGAATTATAAAATGGTGGAATGGCTTAAATTATTGAAACGAAGCGGTTATACAGTTGAAATACGAGCTAAATTTTATATGAAGGGTTGAACATTGAGAAATATTGAGAACATTGGAACAGCAGTCAGTAGACGTTATACATTACAAGGTTAATAATAAATGTAATCATTATGGCGTCGGAATTGGACTCGGCGGCCGCTAGAGGTCGCTCTAGGAGGTGATGAGTCCACCGGTTCCTTTGGTTTGGCGGCTTTTTCCGGCAGCGAGTTCGCGGCCGGCTGAACAGCCGACTTCGGAAGCGAAAGTCGCGCCGGCTTGAGGCGATCGATAGAGACAGATTCGGTGTTGCCTGACGGTAGGAAAATAACGAAGAACTTGTCAGTTCGCTGTTTCACGCGATACGGCCCTGAGTACGGCGCCTCGAGCGGCGACCGCACGCGATCGACCCGAACCCAGACGAATTCAGCCATTTCCAGGTCCTTGGGTACGTAGCTCCGTGGTTCGTGCGTCTTCGCGTGTGGACTCGGTAACTCTGTCAGCAGTTCCTGCAGCCGTGTCCGAATGTCCGTTGGGGCGAGTGGTTCAGAAGTTAGAATGCGCGGAACCATCGGAAGCTCGCCCGTAACCCTGGTGAACGGTGATATTCCTTGGTCGTCAGGTGCGACGTGCATCGCGAGGAGAGCCACAGGTAGGTCTGTCAGCCAGTCATTGCCTCGAGCACGTAGCATCGTCTTCAGGGTGCGATGGGCTCGCTCGACCTTGCCATTGGTTTGAGGGTGGTAGGCCGTTGTGCGTAATCGATGAAAACCAATTGATGACGAGACCGAGTGAAAGAATTCTGATTCGAACTGGCGCCCCCGATCAGTGATTACATACAGTGGCACTCCGTAGCGCGAGACCCAAGACGAGACGAATGCATGGGCGACTACTTCCGCGGTTATTGATTCCAGTGGTGTAGCTTCTAGCCAGCCAGTCGAGCGGTCGACCATCGTGAGAAGGTAGCGAGCAGACTGGTGGCCAAAGGTGGTAGCATTAGCTGGTGGAAGTGGTCCCACAATATCGATGTGTACCGCCTCAAAGCGATTTGATGGTAATGCGAAGGCCTGTTGCGGGGAGACAGTGTGGCGAGTGACTTTACTCCGTTGGCAGTCCTGGCAGTTCCAGCAGTAGGTCTTGATGGACTTGCGCATTCCGGGCCAAAAGTAACGTTCTGTGATGAGTTTTGCTGTTTTACGGTAGCCGAAATGACCAAGTCGATGGAAGGAAGCAATCACGGCGTCGCGGAGGGACGGCGGAATGATCGGGCGAGGATACGGCGTTGACGTCTCACACCAAACGACGACGTCTTTGTCCAGAGAATACGATCGAATATTTGGTGCAGCTGAGAACGACTCCGGTCGTTGTGCTTCAGCGATACTGGGCAGATCAACAGGGAATTGGCTTGATGGGGCAGCGACTACAGCGACTGTTGCGATGTTGGACACGTGATCATTCACTGGGAAGTCAGGCAGTCGAGAAAGGGCATCAGCTATTACGTTGTCTGCACCGCGAATGTACTGGACATCTGCCACGTACTCGGACAAGACGGTCAAGTAGCGCTGATTGCGATCTGACGTAGTGGTGCGATTGGCGTGGAAGGCCTGAGCTAGTGGTTTATGATCGGTGAACAAGGTCACGCTCAGTCCTTCAATGAGGCTGCGGAAGTGCAACACTGCCAGGTACGCCGCGAGTAGTTCTCGGTCGAACGTGCTGTACATCCTTTGAGATGACGACAACTTCTTGCTGAACATGCCAAGAGGTGACGTTCCGGTTGAAGAGGTTTGATGCAGAACGGCACCAACACAGTCGGCTGAGGCATCAGTGTACAGGTGGTACGCAGTACAGTTGGGGTCCGGATGATGCAGCAGTAGTCTCTCTGAGAGAGCTTGTTTGATGTTTTCGAAAGATTTCTGATGCTGCTCTGTCCATTGGAAGTTTCCTGCTGACTGTAGTGATGCAGTGAGTAGGTCTTGCAGCGGACAGATGCGGTCGGCAAAGTTGGGAACGAATCGACGGTAGAAACCGACGACACCGAGGAAGCGCCGAAGTGCATTCGAATCCGTGGGTGTCGGCCAGTCAGTGATTATTTGGATCTTCTTCTGGAGAGGTTTTATTCCTTCAGGAGTCACGCGATGGCCAAGGAAATCTACCTCGGACTGAAAGAATTCGCACTTCTTCAAATGAACCTGTAGGCCGTGTGTTCTTAGGCGGTCCAAAACTTGTTCCAAATGCGAGTAGTGGTCCTCACGAGTCTTTGAGAATATCAGGACATCATCGATGTAAGAGATGACGAATGACAGTCCGTGAAAAACAGAGTCGATGAAGCGTTGAAATGTTTGTGCTGCATTCCTCAGGCCGAAGGGCATGCGTGTGTACTCGAACAATCCAAACGGTGTGGTGATAGCGGTTTTGCAAATATCCTCTTCGGCGACTGGAATTTGATGAAAGGCGCGAACAAGGTCTAACTTTGAAAACACAGTGCTTCCGTGTAGGTACCGAGTGAATGTTTGAATGTGTGGAACCGGATAGTTGTCCGGCTTTGTTCGTTTGTTCAATTCGCGATAGTCACCGCACGGACGCCAGCCAGCTCCCTTGGGTGCCATGTGGAGGGGTGACGCCCAAGCGCTTGAGGAAGGTCTGAGGTAGCCAGCATCGATTAGCTGCTGAAACTCCTGCTTTGCAGCCTGTAGTTTTGCAGGGTGCAGTTGCCGGGGTCGCAAGTGAATTGGTTGTCCACTACCAGTGTCTAGCCGGTGAACAGTGTCATGCTTGACCTCTGAAGCTGGCGGAAGGGCTCCGCCTTCAACGAAAGAAAAACAATCTGCAAACTTTGTCAACAGCGTACTCGTCCGAGAATCCAGGTTGGGTGGCAGTTCTACCGACACAGTGAATGGGCCACAATGAACATTTGAAATTGACAAGGTAACAGTAGACAGTCCTGTTTCTGAGTCTCGAACGTGTTTGCGCTGACAATCGACAACTAACCCATGGTGAGCCAAGAAATCGTAACCAATTATGGGTTTCACCACTGACGCCACGAGGAAGGTCCACTGGAAGGCGCGACGCAAACCGCGGATTGAGACATCCAGTAGGACCGACCCGCGAACTGGTATGGCGGCTCCGGTAGCAGTAATTAAACGAACGTTTGTATCTTGAACGAGTGCATTAACGAGGTGAGGTGGAACAATGGAAACCGAGGCTCCGGTATCCACAAGAAACTTGCTGTAGGTATTGTTGATTTTAACATCTAACTCCAAACAGGTGGTCGATGGTATCTCGGCACTGCGCACCGCGACCTCGGTCGCAGTGCGATTTAGTTTTCCGGCTGTCGAGAAGGTGATGATGAACGCGACTGAGATGGCGTTTTTTCATTGGGATGCAGCACTCGGATCGGACGCGAGCTGTCCTTGGGAAACTGGCACCAGGGGCGACACGACCGAGCACGGCGGCCATAGTAGAGGTGTGAGCGGCAAACGACGGGGCGTTGGCCAGGCTTAAATGGGTCTGTTCCAGTGGGCTTACCAGGTGCTTGTCGGTGTGGAGCTTGCTCAAAGCGCTGTTGGGGTGTCCTATCTGCACCGGCCTGCTGAATTGGGCAAACTGTCGCTGGCGATGGAGAGCTAAGGCCTCTGACGACTAACATCGAGTCAGCAATCTCGGAAATTTGCTGGGATGACTGCTGTTGGAATCCCGACAGTGCGATACGAAGGTCCTGTGGAAGACAGCGCATCAGAGTGGCCTTGAGGAGATCCTCGTCGGGCTGTATCTGGCACTGCTCCATCTTGCTCCGGAGTTTGCGCATGAAGATTGATGGCTTGTCTCCTCCGAGGTCCGAGACTTGCAATACTTCCGAAACCTTCTCCTGCTTGGACTTTTGCAGAGTCGATGTAATCGCTGATTTCAGTTGTTCGTACTGTTTTGGAGTCTGAGCGGACAAGTGCAGAGCCGCGATATCCTCCGGTAGATGAGAGACTAGGTGGTAAAATTTGGCGGTCTCGTTGGTCACCCTGTTGAGCATAAACTGGGCCTCCAGCGTGAGGAACCATGCTTCCGGGTTGTTGCGATAGAAGATTGGCAGCTTCAGGTGGGCCAGGGAGACTATAGCGGTGTCGGCGGCGTTTCCTACTGCAGTTGTAACCACTGGTGCGGCCGAACTTGGTGCGGCTTGCGTGGTTGTAGGTGGTGTAGGAGCGGAATTGTTGCTTGCACTGTCCGTCATTGGATTTGTCTTCTGTGAGTATTGAGTATGCGAGTAATATCTTTCGCCGCCTCACCGGACCAATTTGTAGTGAAACTACAACTTGACTTAGATTCGAATTGCAATATATTTTATGAGTTAAAGACGAGAGGGCTTGGGGCGAGAAACTTAACTGCGAGAAAGAACTGTAAAAGGAAATTAGTCTATGGTAATTTATGACAAACTGAGTTGCAAATAAAAAGTACAACAAAATACCCATACTTTTAATAAATTAATTCGGTAACTCGGTAATAAATAAATAAAGGATAATAATAATGATAATGATAATGATAATAACATTCTTTGATTTATATTATTCTTTGAATTATTATTAACTTAATAATTTATTGAATTCAAAGAATTAAGGTAAATTTGACCTTAAAGAGTTCTAACACGTTAACTAATAAGTTTAAACAAAATGCTTTTTTCAAAATCAATATATAATTGGAAAAAATATATATAAATTTCAAGACTACACCCCAACCAACGAATTGAATTTTTTAAAATGACAATGCAAATATACTCAAAGAAAAATTTCTCGTGGATTAGGATATCAAAAAATAATACGAATGAAGTAAGCATTGCTTTCAAATAGATGTACATACCACTATAACGGCAAAAGACAAACCGGATATTTCTCTATAAGTGTCTGTTGAGCTTTCAGGCGCTTCGGCAATAATAATTATTACAACTTCAATGCGTAGCTACCGCTTTTTGAACATATAGCCTGCAGTGTCCATTTTAAAATGGTTATCGATGTCCAGAACGAACTATGTCAGTAAAACAAACCAATATGATTTTATGTACAATGGGTATTACGGTACCATCGTATTTTACAAAATAAAGCTTTTCAACTATGTTTTGTAATTCACCATGTGTAAAAAGTGCTTTAAGAGCTGCACTGGCTTTAAGACGGTTGTCTGCATTTGCTAGTTAAAATAGTACTTGATTTGCTCTATCAGCCAAAAAATTCTGATTCATCCCAAGTAATTTATACATATTCGAGTACATACACAACACATGTTACTCAAAGTTGCATGACATAGCTATATCTATACAGTGGTCCTTGTTTGCGGTTTGCGCACGGAATCGAATCATAGGTCGTGGCGAGACCGAGTCAGACCAATGAGTTGCTCTGCTGGATCATAGCTAATCTTAAAATGAAATTGGCAGTTCTTCAAACATTTACATGTACATGTAAATGGCGACGAAAAGCTAATTAAAATTAATAGAGAATTCTTCTCGATAGCTTTTGCAATAATATTCGTGTCTAGAAAAGCCGACGACCAAAAGAGTCGTTTAGGTTCTTCTGTAATATAGGTAAGAACGTGAAATGAAATATTCATAGAAGTTTTTATAGTGAATAACATATGTTGTCTTTTAAGTTTTTTAAGTTGTCTACTGAAGCATAGAAATTACGAGGTTACAAGTGTACAATTTATTTGTTTACAGCTGTGAATACAATTACTTACATGTAGAGCTAGAATGAAAAGTTTCAGATCTAATAATGATTACCTAAATTATATAGTATCGCGGGGTAAAGTAACTGAATTAAATTAGTAAAAGTAACGCGCGTGAACTCCAGTGTAAGTTATATGTTCTTTATTGACCGAACATTAAAAAATACAGTACAATCTATGTCATTCACTCGACCAAATTGTTCCGAAATACTGCGGCGCAAGATGTTACAAAGTCTGAAAAGGTAAAAATAAAAGGAATTAGAATTTTTTAATTGCAACAAATGGAGATCACCGCGGCTTTACTCGTAAACAGTAATTGTGTAACAATATCCATACCCCTGAAGAAAAAATCAGTGACGCAACTGCTGCCAGTACGAGGCACCCTCCTGTGCATGCCCCGATGGCGATCAAAAATTTTTTTGCCAATGTCATAACACCTGAAACAATGTGAGCACACTACTGCAGTGTTATTTAGCTTGTTCTGTTTAGTTATAGCCCAAAGCAACAGCAAAAATTAAATCATAGCATTTGCCTCGTAGTGGTGCCAACGTGTCGTCCGAAGCAATAGAAGACACTTCAGAGGGCGTGGTGGTCGGCGCATCTGTGTGCCTTGAGCTGGCCTTGGAATCGGAAGTTGCATCCTCAGTCAAAGTCGTGTCGGTCGTCAAGGTCGCGTCGTCGTCAGTTGTTATTGCTTTACTATTGACGGCTATTGGCAGAATTGTGGCTAAAAGTGAATAAATAAAGTACATGTAGCTCGTACTACGCTATCTTGCTACAAACAGACTCGGGGGCAACAAAACAGCTATCTTAGAAGGTTGGTTGGTTGACAGTAACTTACTTGAAGGTTTATTTGTAAGTTTATCCTAGACATCCAGTATAATCTAAACATACTAAATCTTTATAAGGTTTGTATGTTTGCTTGTAATCCTACTAAATACGAAGCAGCGGCAAAAAAACTTCATAAAGACATTTCACTTGTTTTTGCCTCTTCTTTTCTCTTTTAAAAGAAATGAATCTTTTAGTGTGGGTCAAGGTTTAGTGGGAGGTGTTGAGCTGTCAATTAGGCTTATGTGGGGTTAGGCCAAAGTTCATACATGTAGGCCGGTGCTGAGCAGATGCTTTTTTTGCTTTAAGCATCAAACCGTACAAGGACAAAAGCTACAGGTAGTATATTCGAAAAAAAGAGGATGTGAACTTAAGCGCGATTTGGAAGCCGTGAGTCCAGCAACCAAACCGCTGCGAAATTCTCACTATTCAGACCCAAATAGACAAGAAAAGCGTAATTGATCTTTCTTCCACCCCGGCCGCTTCCGCATGGGATAAATGGGGAAAAATGGGGATTTCATGTGAACTTAAGGCTCTGAAATGGAAGCGGTGGCCGATTGAGCCGGTTTCTCTATCGGATCTCTCTACTGGACCGACAATGAGAGAAGAATCGTCGAAAACCGCATCTCTCTATCATTCCTTTCTCTGTCGCCTTTTTAACGGGGGCATTGATTGCCGGTTTTGGTGCCAACATGAAATATTTTATAAGTTAAACTGAAATCCTTACAGTCAAAATGACACTATTTGACAGCTCTAGCTTCTTATTGCAACAAGTACATACAAACCACTATAATCCAACACAAGGTAAAACAACTTACCCAAAAGGGCGATTAGTGCGAACTGCATTGGAATACGGTGTGTTACTTTCTGCATCTCTGCAGGTTTAACTAGCGGTTTCTTTGCCCGAACTAAACAGTTTTTTCCGCATAGAATTTTTGTTTGCCTTTTCAAGCTGTTTAATACAAGTAACGTGCTAATAGTGAATTTTCAAAGCTTAGAATGTAGGATGTTAGGCAACTGGCGTACATTTTGCGTGGCCAATTGTAGCACTGTGTTGAGCTTCGAATTTAGAAACCGCACTCCAATTATGCACAATACCTAAGGCACAATAGGCACAGTACCTAGCGTATACAACAGAAGCTTCGGTTTTTCACCCGAAATAGCATATTGGCGTGCGGTGCTCTCTGCCCCTCTCTCCTCTCTAGCTGCACTTTAAGTAGTCTTTTCTGCCGATGTCAACAACTAAATATATGCGGATGCTAAAGAAGCTTATAATTTGTTTTATCACTAAAAACTCTAATATCCGTATGACCTAAAAACTTCTACCAAGTGAAAAATGAGCGTGATGAGCTCCAAAGCGAAATTTCAAGCTGACCATAGCAGAAAAGCGGTGCTCGAACATTTTTTGTGCTGCTTGCTGTCGGCTGTACTGCTCACAGCCGCTGCAGTTTTGACTGCCCACTGGCTGGAGCAGGGGTTCCACAGTTTCTGATCTCCGGTCCAAACACCCAACGCTAAAACTATAACGCATTTTCTTCATTGCCTTTATAGCGACCAGAAAGCGTTGCGTAGGTTAGAGCTACAGATTTCCTCTTTGCTAAACTATCGTAAGATCTGTATTGCATTACACTACTTTACAATGCACTGATCAGGTTGCAACCTAATGGTTAGAGCGTCGGACTCACGACTTGGAGATCCGGGGGTTCGATTCTCGATCCCACTGGAACAATTTTGTGTCCTTGAGCAAGATATACTTAACTCTGCATTGCTTCAGTTCACCCAAGCTGTAAAATTGGGGCCAGCATTTAGCTGGGGTAATTGAGGGTGTGTGGCGACCCCTCAGTCCTTGGACTGAACAGCCGTACGCAGCCTTCAGATGCGCCGCGCAATAGCTGCGGCTGAGCTGTCGGTTGCACATCTGGCCCAAATGACGCTTATTATTGGACCAGATCTACGGAAACCGGGAATCTACGTCTTTCATTTTAAAGTTGCAGTCAAGGACTTCTAGACTAGCAGGACGTAAAACTCAAAGATCGTGTAAATTTTTAGGAGGACGATTTCCTGGAAAAAATACACTGCGGAGATAGGAGCAAATCATTTTTTCATCACAAAATCAATGATTGCATTTGATCTAAGGCAGCTAAGATAACCATTCTTTTTATTTAGCACGCACAACATGTTACTCTATTATATTTTAATGTAGTTGTGTCTTGAAAGTTTCATCTTCATATTATTTTCTTTTTATTTCATAAGCCCCAAGTTGCAAAATACTCACAAGTGGCATTAGCCGAACTTTGTATTTTTCCTTTTTAAAATCAAGTATATTTGCAATAAAAATGCTGCATTACGGTAATATTAAGCCATTATTGTAGGTATAATTCCATTTCAATGTAGTAACTATACTAATAGACCTGTCTATGTAGTTAAATATATAAGGACAATATTTACAATATGCCCCCACCATTTTCATTTTTCTTGTTTTACCTAGGCCTCAAGTCTTTAGAAAGCTATCAGTTTTTACCTGAAAGCCAGACAGAAAAAAATGGTTAGGGCCTAGGCCTAGTCACAAAAATGGGCACTAACCTTTTTTCTAGGTTTTTACACTTTTAATTAGGCTTAGATTTTTAATTTTTTATTGCAAATTTGAATACACTATACTATATAAACTAGGCCTAGCACCCAGCTGGTTTAGGTTTACCTTCCTTGAATTATATATTTTGTTGAATATAATACCTTTAAAATTGCAATTTTAGTTTGTAATGGTATATTTCATATCATATTTGAATCATAGGCCTCATACATGCGCAACCTTGGGAATCACTCGGCCATTTCTATTGGCAACACAGAACACACACATGTAAGTTGCTATTGGATGGAATAGTAGTCACGTGATTGCTCTCAGCCAATAGCAACTTATATATGTGTGTTGCCAATAGAAATGGCCGGGTGAATCCCTAGGTTGCACCCAAGCATGATAGGCCTAATTATTAGATTATTATGTCATGATAGGTCTTTTATTATAAACTAAAAAATGGGTAATACAATACTGCATGCCCACATTTATCTTAACTTTAGCATTTATTTACTATTGAAACTAGGCCTAGGCCTTATTGCACTCATAAAGCTTTGAAACTAGGAATATTTAGGCCTATTCATTTTACTACCTTATATCTATTTATAAAACTAAGCTGGCTCTAATAATTGACAATGAAAATCTAGTTTTTAGTATTAATTTAAAATTTGTTTATTAATTTAGTTATCTATATTCAGTTTTAATTTTATTTTTTATAGGTAAATATGATTTTTTAATTAGTATTATTTAATAACTTAGATTTTGGCTATTAGGGTCTAATCCAAATACTAAATAGTACTTAGATGTCTAATTGTTACATTTTTATTCAATAATCTTTAATTTTACTATAAGTATTTTGTACCAATATATTATCCTATCATCTATCTTAATAGATAGATAGTTATCATGCCAATTAAATTTTTGGTAGTAACTTACACTAGCAACCATTTTAGACAAAAGGCTGCAAAATCTAATCTTGTTAGATTTCAAACAGATTTCCTTATGATATAAATTATGTCTAGCATTGTATTTGACATACTTAATCCTTTGATCTTTCCAGTGCCTATCTGACTTTAGTGGAAATTTTTGCAAAGCATCAACCTGCTAAAATGCCATTGCACAAGATGATATACTTTTGGATACCAATTAAAGTGATCCACAAAGTGTCTTTCCTGACACCACAAGGTCTTCATTACATTTGACTTTAGCAAGTGAGTAAACTTTCTAAATGTTGTTTTTTTTAATATATGGATAAGGGTTAGTAAAAAGCAAGGGTCAATGTGGTTGGGGCAAAAGATGATATATCCTTACCTTTTACATGGCTAGTTTCCCTAAATTTATGATGGCATAGTTTGTAGCAAAATTTATGGTATAACCTTTTAGGAAAGTTCATTCCAATGAAAAGACAAAATTTCTCATTTTACCATTGCCCATACCTACCAACATTTTAGTGTGGTGGATGGACTCCAGCACTAGGCCTATTGCTCATCATTGCAGCACTCAAGTCAAAGTTTTGCATTTTTGGGCTTCCAACATCAACTAGAGCGATAGTCTCAATTGGAGGCCATGGAAAGCAATCTCAAGCATGCTGGTAGAGCCTGGTGCCAACCTTGGAAAGAATTTGGGCAGCTGCAACTGAGCATTGGAAATGGAATTCACTATATCTATAACTGGCCAGCGGGAACTGCACACTGAGAAGCAATGCCCATGTCCTTCACCCCACATAACATTGAGGTCTCACTTTAGTGGTCTTAGCGATGTAGGATGCGATCTTCATAGACATGCCATTGAACCTGATCTGCTATGCCACATCTCAAGAAAGCTGACTAATGTTTTAAGGGTATAGTGCGGCAAGACTGAGTCTGATAGATAGTCCAATTTCAGCCACTGTAGGCCGACTGTGCAAAATTAATTGAAGCAAATAAGCTTCATGGTACTTGCTAATTTGCCAATTTTTTCTCTTTTTAAATACTGATATCTGCTTTTCTGTTTAGTTTAGCTACAAGTTGCGCAGCCATTGGAGCTAAGGCCGCCCACGCATTGCCTGGATGTAGTGCTCCTCACTAACCCCGTGCATAAAACTCCACATGGCCATGACAATCCAACTGCACTGTTAGTTCCACAAAAAAATTCTATGCCGCATACATGCGCAACCTGGGGAATCACTCGGCCGTTTCTATTGGCAACACACATGTAAGTCGCTATTGGCTGAGAATAGTCACGTGACTACTATTCCATCCAATAGCAACTTACATGTGTGTGTTGCCAATAGAAATGGCCGGGTGAATCCCTAGGTTGCGCCCAGGCATGCTATGCCTGGTAAACACTTAACACTACACTGCTGGTTATTATACTCATATTTCGACCTCCAAATTAAGCCAAGCCTTTACAGTATTTAAATTTACTTTTCTGATTTACTTTTGATTTACTTCATAGATACAAGTACCATGTCATACAAAATATTTACTCAATTTTGCCCTTGCAGTTGCATATTATGAGCTGTGCATCTTTGTGCCTGGTTTATTTTTCCATTTCTGAAACATCAAACATTGCAAAAAACCAATTCAAAAACAAAGAACATTTTCTATTTTCTACATCAGTATGTATAAAGAATGTATCTATACATTGCTCTTTTAATGTTTCAATGCACTGTATATATATTATAAATTACATCTTACATTCTTTGCAAGTCAAAACAGTTGAAAGTTCACATTTCAGATCTGTGAAACAAAATAAAATTCATTTGAAATGAAAAAAAGTCTTGTCTTTTTTATTTACTAAGGTGAAAGAGAAGTTATTAACTTTGAGTTATTTATAAGAAAGACATCACCAGCAAAAATTAAGGTAGTGCCAATGAGTCTTGAAGTGCTAGTGTCAGCCAGCAAGCAGTTAAAGAACTGCAGTTGCTCATCTTGAATGCAGTGCACAGTAGAATAGCCTCAAAGCTTGATGTTGTCTGGTTACTAGAGCACAGCAATCTTCTGTATGTTGACAACCAAACCAATTGCCAGCACAAAACCAACCAGCCTGCCTAGCTTTTTGGGTGGCAGGCTAGGTCACTGAGTTGTGACAAGTGAGCAGGACATGGAATGCCATAATGCAATCATTAGGTTGATCAAACATGAAGCATTCGCCAATACACAGCTAGTAGATAAGCTCAGAATGTAGGCTGAAAATCAGGCAGTGGCAATTGAAGCTTGTTGCTGGCAGCTGAAACAAAATATGTTGAAATATAAAGAATTTAATTGTTCAGGGTTAATGCAAAAATAAATATTATCAAAGGTTGTCAATTGTATTTTAATATATAAGTCAACATAAAAAAAGCTAATACATAAGCAAAAGGTACAAAAATTCAATTAGAAGTTTTACTACTATATGATGTAAATTTTTAGCTAAAAAAGTAATTTAAACTTAAAATAGTACACATATAAAACTATTTTAACAAATTCCTTTTTCTTAAACTATTATTTAACATTTACCTTTTCTAACGACTAATCTATTTATTTTGTTAATTATTAATGCAAATATATTTCTTATTAACACATTTTAACCTATAAAACTTGCAATTTAATAATAATAATAATAATAATATTAAAAGTTAAATACTAAAAAAATCTAGAATATTTCTTATAGATAGGCCTACTTAGTAAAAATGGTTAGAGCTTGTTTTTGTGCCTAGGTCTATATGACTATATTCTTGGTCCTATATATGCAGGTCTAGCTTAAAAAACTGATAGCTTTCTAAAGACTTGAGGCCTAGGTAAAACAAGAAAAATGAAAATGGTGGGGGCATATTGTAAATATTGTCCTTATATATTTAACTACATAGACAGGTCTATTAGTATAGTTACTACATTGAAATGGAATTATACCTACAATAATGGCTTAATAGTACCGTAATGCAGCATTTTTATTGCAAATATACTTGATTTTAAAAAGGAAAAATACAAAGTTCGGCTAATGCCACTTGTGAGTATTTTGCAACTTGGGGCTTATGAAATAAAAAGAAAATAATATGAAGATGAAACTTTCAAGACACAACTACATTAAAATATAATAGAGTAACATGTTGTGCGTGCTAAATAAAAAGAATGGTTATCTTAGCTGCCTTAGATCAAATGCAATCATTGATTTTGTGATGAAAAAATGATTTGCTCCTATCTCCGCAGTGTATTTTTTCCAGGAAATCGTCCTCCTAAAAATTTACACGATCTTTGAGTTTTACGTCCTGCTAGTCTAGAAGTCCTTGGTTGCAGTTCACAAACGATCAGCTGGTTGGTAAAGGATTCCGGATATCAGTTCGGGCCAACTTCATATTTCATCCGATAAGTGAGCAAGCTTTGTTGTTCCTACTGCTCATTTAAATGGAAGAATGAACACCAGCTTTATTTGTGTTACCTTTTTAGCTGTTATTTCAACGACAGCTATAGTCATGAACAACAAAAGTAGGACGCGATACATGAAATTCTTGCGAATGCATTAGCTATCGATAAACATATGTTTCAGTTTTAAAACTCACAATGCTTCACCTTGTGGACTTCTGAACTACAAACTTGAGCCACTATGTCTAGAAAAATTACACTATATGGAGACAAGAACAAAAAGAGTTATTTTGCCTTAACCTTGCTTGCTGGCTATCTCTGCAGGTAGCTTTTAATGAAAGAAAAAGATTTATTCTCCACATGTATGTATCTGCTGTTGGTAAGTGGCTACATCTAATAGTTCGAACGGATTGTCGATCTGATCTCTCTTTGGAAAATCAGTAAAACTTCAGCAGCTGTTTAGATTCCGGAAAATTCCCAGTTTTCTTAAATAAAATAGGAATAAATATTAACAACGTGTTGATAAATCAGACAGTAGCTATGAATTTTCCGGGTTTATAACTGTACTGTACTTTTAAATAGCTCAACGTTCTTAAATAACTGTTTACATTTTTCCCAGAGAGTTCGTGTTTATTTTTTACATTCAGCTTTAGTTTCTTTAGTTAAATTCAAGACTGTGTGCACTATTAAGCGACATTGTCACACAAGCAGCGAGAGGTATTGCTGCCCATTCCGCGTACAGCGGTCCTAACTTTATTTATCGTTAGGCGCATGTACACTTCACTGTGCCTTGGGGGTTGGCTCTCGAGGGCATCCTCCATGGGCTGCTGACACACCAGAGCGCCGCGCTAGCTAGACCGCTAAGCTACGGTCCCCTTACTTATTGGGTTGTAACAAAAGTTCCGAGCGTTTTTGTACTCAAACTTTGAATTCATTTTTCCAGTCCCACAACAGTTTCTATTCCAGGATATAATCACCATCCTGATCAATGACCTGTTGCCATCTGCCGATGAGATCATGGATGCCCTTCTTAAAGAACTCAGGCGGCAGCGACTTGAAGTATTGCTCGAGTCAGGCTGTCACCTCCTCCTCATCTTTTAACGTCACACCATTTATGTGGCTCTGCATAGAGCGGAACACGTGGTAGTCAGATGGCGCAAGATCAGGCGAGTATGGAGGGTGGGGCATGACTTCCCAGCCCAGGTCGAGCAGCTTCTGCAGTGTCTTCTTCGCCACGTGAGGTCGGGCGTTGTCGTGAAGAAATCGAATTTTCGCGCCAGCGAGAAAGAGAAAGTTCTAGAAGTTTAAAGAAAACGCTCGAAACTTTTGCTATAACCCAATACATTCAGCTTCGTTGCGGTCATCCAGTGAGCAAACGTATCGCAGCCTTTATTTAATACAGACTGCAACGGAAGCCAGCTCGTGCGCACGGCCGAACTCGCCTACGACACAACTGAGCTGTTCGCCGAGTACTGGTCTCCAATAATGCTGGTCAGTCATGAGAACTTCGGGAACGGCAGTCTTTATCAAGACAACATGAACTTCGATTGGACCCTGCAACACGGCAACACGCTCTGCGTCTGGGTCTCCAACATGGACTTGGAGCCCTGCTGCGACAGCGTGTTCATTTACGACGGCTTTGATAGACTCCTGGCTGCAATGTCTCGGCTCGGGCCTATTCAGGATTTCAGCTCACCGTCGATGCGAATACAAATTATGGTATTTAGCCTGTATGTAGGCTGTCACTCAGAATCTTAAAATTTGCTTTTTGGTACACTCTGGATCGCTTATTCGCAATTTCAAGCCATAACTCTATTGGATTTACCTTCCAATAGAGCTGTTGGCTCCCCAAAGTTACCTGAGCTCCAGTTTGCAATGGAAACGAGAGTGGCAAAGCTGAACCTAATAAAGAGAAATTCGCCCTACTGTCTGGTAATAACATCGCCAACCAGCTGACATAGAACTGCAGCTGGACCATTGGCTCGCCTCCCGGGCACTACCTGGCCCTGAGCTTTGATTACGCGCCGATTCCAAGCGGCTGCCTACTCATTTGATCGGGAAGTCTACTGCATGTGCGCCATTGAAAAGCCTGAATGGAGCATCCAGTCGCTGTTCAGCTCAACTGAGATCCGGATCGCACCCGGATATGGAGGTTTCTTCGGCCGGCTTGAGCTGCGGTACTCGGCTTTCACTTTGAAAACTGCAGTTGGTGAAAGACTATACACATACGCCAAGCAAACGTATTGTGTATATGGCTTCAAAGACCAAGTCAGTTGTACTAGCTAGGAGCTGGTTATTTTACAGTGTTATTTAGACACTTATAGTGACAGTTGACCCAACCAGTTGTGTCCATAAGTTGACCTCTGAGAGTGTTCCTGGGTCCTTGAGTTGTGAATTGTAAAAAGTCCCTCAAATCAGCAGCTCGGATGCTGGACAGTTGATGAAGATGACGGATTTCTATTGATTCGGAGATGCTTGACACTTGATGAAGATGAGGGGTAGGTGTTTTTATTGATTCGGAGATCTAGATAACATTTTAAGTAAACATATAGTCGGATTTTTTTGCAAAATTCCCAATCACCTACTAACTAACTTTCTATCGATTCTATATAGCTGGAAAAAATAAGTCAATCGAAACAAACTCGAGGTTTTATTAGGCTGTAGAACATTTGTAGGGCACAAAAAATTTTTTGAATGAATATACTTTTTAAATTTTTTTTCGCTAGACTAATTTTTATCGCACTTGATAAGCTGCCGCTCATACAGCTGAATATAGCAATAATAATAATAATTATAATAATAGATATATGCAGAAGACTAGCAGTCAGCAAAGCAACTAAAAAGATTATAGATGAAAGCTGTTGTGTACAAAAATCCGAATAGAAGAATAAAAGAGAAAATTTGGACTTTAATAAAACAGCAGTGAAGCACACTTTCTGAGAAATATTTATAGCCAAAATACTGGCTATGAAGTAGTGTTAAAATTATAATTTTTAATAGCAGACCTTGCTCAGTCTTGTAGCTTATAGCATTGAGCGATGGCTTGCGTCTGTGATCTGGATAGGCAGGTGATATGCATAGGGCATAAGTACTTGATGCACTGATCCACCATAGTTAGTCCACCAAGGTCAAAACGAAAAGGCAAAACACATAACTGCAGGTTTTTTACGTTTTACGATACTAATTGGGACACGAAGCAGAAAGAATAATAATATTGTAAAGAGTATAAAGTAGAGGCCTACCAAGCAATCGAGCCGAACTCGGATGAGTTAAGTAGTTGCAGATTTTTAGATTTTTGTCTACTTGACTTTTTTACGTACAATTTATTTGAGCATCAAGTTATAGGGTTGGTCTGTGGGCGATTCTAAGGCTGCTCTAAAAGTGAATCTAAAGTTGGTTTATGGGTGAATCTAGGGGTTGGTTTATTGGTGAATCTAGGGGTGGTTTGCAGGTGAATCTAGAGGTGGTTTGCAGGTGAATCTAGAGGTGATTTGTGGGTGAATTTAGAGGTGGTTTGCAGGTGAATCTAGAGGTGGTTTGTGGGTGAATCTAGAGGTGGTTTGTGGGTGAATCTAGAGGTGGTTTGCAGGTGAATCTAGAGGTGATTTGTGGGTGAATTTAGAGGTGGTTTGCAGGTGAATCTAGAGGTGGTTTGTGGGTGAATCTAGAGGTGATTTGTGGGTGAATATAGAGGTGGTTTATGCAATTCTATGGTTGATTTGTGGGCAATATCATTAGAAAAAAACTTGAAAATAGACTCAAAATGACTCGATCTACTCGTCAAAGCTTCAAACTTGGTCGGACTCAATACTCGTACAGAGCACACTGAGCTTGCTGATTTTGATAATTATAAATTATACACTAATAAAACAATATAAAGGCAGCAGAGTTGGATCCTCACTGAAAGCGTTGAACCCTAAATAAAAAAGCATTTTAATGACTAGACAATTAATTTCTGTTAGCTGCAAAAGTCGAAAAAACACGGCTAACAAAGCACTTTAAAAGCACTTCATTTAAGCACACGCCAAATTAGCCTAGGACAAAAGCAAACTACAATTATTAAGCGACTATACCTGTGTTTACTTGATTTTCGATTCGACATCAGAGTTAACAATCATAAAAATGGTCACGCAAGTTGGAAAACTTTTGTCTAAGTAAAATTTCTAAACAGAACCAGTTACAACAGGTTGCACTTGCTTTTCTTCGACGCCCTCGGCCGGGGACACAGGACCCCCCTGATTGCCTCGTCGAAGACATTTTTAAGGCCTTTCTGCGTCAGAGCTGAGCACTCCAGGTACTTCACCGCGTTGATCTCCTTGGCCATGGTCATGCCCTGTGGGGTATTGCATGTGCCCATATAGAAAGCTCTGTAAACTAGCATTTGGAGACTGAGGATCTGGGTGGCTGGCTGGCCCAGCAACTGAGGATCTGGGAGGCTGGTGGCCCAGCAACTGAGGATCTGGGAGGCTGGTGGCCCAGCAACTGAGTATCTGGGTGGCTGGCTGGCCCAGCAACTGAGGATCTGGGTGGCTGGCTGGCCCAGCAACTGAGGATCTGGGAGGCTGGTGGCTCAGCAACTGAGGATCTGGGAGGCTGGTGGCTCAGCAACTGAGGATCTGGGAGGCTGGTGGCTCAGCAACTGAGGATCTGGGAGGCTGGTGGCTCAGCAACTGAGGATCTGGGAGGCTGGTGGCTCAGCAACTGAGGATCTGGGAGGCTGGTGGCTCAGCAACTGAGGATCTGGTAGGCTGGTGGCTCAGCAACAGAGGATCTGGTAGGCTGGTGGCTCAGCAACTGAGGATCTGGTAGGCTGGTGGCTCAGCAACTGAGGATCTGGTAGGCTGGTGGCTCAGCAACAGGATCTGGGAGTGGGCGGTGGCCTATAAAGACGCAAATCATACCTGCAGATGCGTGATGGGGGCCAGCCGTTTCTCCCTCAGCTTCTCAATCGTATCCTTGTCGTCGCGCAGATCCAGCTTGGTGCCCACCAGAATGATTGGTGTATTTGGACAGTGGTGACTCACCTTGATAGTTAATATAGGATTTTGTTAAAAAAACATTCCTTTGTTTGAGATTTTCTGAGAAAACGACGCACAGCAAACGCTCAACTCACCTCCGGGTACCACTTGGCGCGCACATTCTCATAGCTGGCCGGGCTGATGAGGGAGAAGCAGACCAGGAAGACGTCTGTCTGCGGGTAGCTCAGTGGCCTCAGCCGGTCATAGTCCTCCTGGCCAGCCGTGTCCCACAGGCCCAGGTTAATCGGCTTGCTGTCCACCATGATGTTGGCAGAATAGTTGTCGAACACAGTGGGAATATACTCGCCAGGAAAGGCATTGGTGGTGTAGGAGATCAACAGGCAGGTTTTACCTACGGCACCATCGCCAACAACCACGCATTTGATGGCTTGCATTGGCACAATGTCCAACTGGGTCAGCTGCTGCACGTTGGCGGCCGGCTGGTGGGCGGTTACCGGCTGCATCAATGCAACCAGTGCGCGGGTTGATTGCTACTATGAGTAGAGTACTGTGGGAACACAAATTTCAAACAACTATAAAAGCTACTAAATATTACACAAATAATACTTAAAAATCAAAGCAATTGTGAGATAAAAACAAATGTTCATTTTTTAATGACAATTGGCACTTTAACTTTTGATTTAGCACCCTTTTTTACCTAGAATCACTGTTTACAAGATTCTAGTAAACAATTTAATAAAAATATAACTTGTCTAATGTCTTTCAGTATAACTATTGTCATAAGGTTTTAAAGCTTAAGTGCTTATTACATTCTTTATAGATAAATTGTCATTAACTAGTCTTTCTAACAAATCATAAAGTTCTTTTAGTTTAGTATATATGACATAGTTAGATCGACAGTTTTAGCATTATAAATAACATATCATTGTATTTGAGAATACTTTCTAGCTATAGCCTAACAGCATTTAAGGTGCAACAGTTTTTAGAGAAATTAAAAATAACTAACAGCCTGAAGTGTGTGACATTTCATTTTTGTTGCCATTTGCATTTGCTGCAATTAGGCTGCATAGCATCTCCAAGTTGCTCACAACAGTGGAGTGAAGGAAGTGGGGTCCACAAGGATAGCCAGCATTAAAGGAAGTCAATTTAGCAAATTCCTTGAGGGTTAAACATAGAATCCAATGCAACCCCTGCCACTTCATGTGGCCTCTATCTACCACATCAGATGCAGATCGTGCATAGTGCAGTGCCGACACTATGACAAAGACAATGCACAAGAATCAGTTGCTGCAAGCTGGTATCTTACTTAATGATATTACGTTGGCTCATAAAAACAAAGATCATCTTTGCAGACAAGACTTTTAAAATAGATACCAATATCATAATATTGCTAAGGAGATTGTCGCAGATGTTGTGGATGCTAGTAAGCATTCATTGGAAACCAAGAATGCCCACAGGCCATAGCATTATGTTTTTATCAATACTAGCAATGGCAAGAAGGTGCCAATTGTGTTCCTTGATAGAAATATAGATGCTAATAATGCCTGCATGAGGGGCAGTGGGAGAAAATTTTGCTATAGCTGCAGGCCAAGTTCCCAGATGGCAACTTCATACATTAATAAGAAAATGCACCTGCATACATGGCCAGAAAGACCAACTTCCTTATCTTCAAAGAGGCTAGCATGCCTTTTTAGCCACCCAATAGCCTAGATGCTGATCTATTTGATTATGGCATATGGGCACACTTGGAGACAAGTAAAAATGCCACTGCCTTGTAAAGTCTAGCTATAATAAAATTGGCAGCTGCTGTTGGCTATCTACAAACAATTAGATAGAAATTTCCAAAGCCTTTGTCACCAAGACTTAAAGGCTTTTTGGCATTGGCTCTATGTGATTATAAATGGCTATTAATAATAGGAGAATTGAGTCAAGTGCTTCTGCTGACTTTAGTTTTTGTGTATAAAATATAAGGCTACTTCATCTTTTCACATTCAATTTTGATCAAAGTCCAGTTCTAAAAAATCTGGGGGAAAGTCAATTCAGACAATTCAGACTATATATATTATAAGTCGCAACTTGGTTTCCAATGAATGCTTACTAGCATCCACAACATCTGTGACAATCTCCTTAGCAATATAATGATCTTGGTATCTATTTTAAAAGTCTTGTCTGCAAAGATGATCTTTGTTTTTATGAGCCAACTTAATATCATTAAGTAAGATACCAGCTTGCAGCAACTGATTCTTGTGCATTGTCTTTGTCATAGTGTCGGCACTGCACTATGCACTATCTGCATCTGATGTGGTAGATAGAGGCCACATGAAGTGGCAGGGGTTGCATTGGATTCTATGTTTAACCCTTAAAGAATTTGCTAATATATATAAAGATTCAACCATAGACAGTTGTGTCAGTTTTTATTGAAGTGTTTGTGTCTCCTTTTTGAATAGCATTTTGTCTTTATTGATTTTCTTCTCTATCTCCCCCCATAGGGTTTTGCCATAAACAAAAATCCTGTTGGAATTCTTTTATCTGTTTCTTTGAATTGATATCTGGTTCTATTGATGTTCTTCATTTTGTCACCAAAGCAAGCTTTAACCATAGACAAAAAGCCTATGTTTGAATTGAAATGGCTTTGTCTGTTTTGAACTGGGATTTGTTTTTATTGATTTTTATAAGTGTTACCCTAGTTGGAATTGTCTAAATTGACTTTGCTAGTTTTTTTTAGAACTAGACTATTGATCAAAATTGAATATGAAAAGGTAAATTATTATATGCTCACAACTTTCTGCATATATTTAATCTAGTTTTGTCTACAAAGCTCTAATATAAAATATCCGATATATATATGCACCCACCCCCAATTTATACTGGCTATGCAACTTATTTTTTGACCAAAAGGTGACTTACTAGCAAAAATATCATTTTAGATAAATAGCAAGAATACTATCTATGACTATAATATTAAGGCTGAATGCTTTTTAATCTAAAAGGTACTACATGTGTCTTTTGTAGATAAACATTTTTGTGATCTTTTTTAGCTGCGCACCTTGCCAACTAACTAGATTGGCCTTTTAATTTGGCTTTATACCTTAAACACATGTATAATAAAATGTTAAGCTTATTTTATTATATAAACAATTTTAGCAAAAAAGTTAATAAATTATTTTCAATTGGGCCTAGGCCTAGTCAATATGTAGGGCCTAAGCCTAGCTCAATTCAAGTTCTTTACCAGGCTAGGCTTAGAGGCTAGAATTAATTTTTATATTCTAATCTTCTTATATTAGATTAGGCTCTATTAAAATCTAAGTATAGACCTAATTTTAATTAAAAAAACAATAGCTAGGGCCTACCTATTTTATAGACATTGTATTTTAGCAGGGGTGGGCAACCTCTAGCCTGTGGGCCAGATCCAGCCAATGAAGACTTTTTATGCAGCCCACAAATTTCCTTAATCCTAATTATTATAATCTGGCCTGCACCTTTATTGTAGGCCTAACTTCATTGTTTTTCCCACAAAAGTTTTGTGT
Organism: Macrostomum lignano; assembly: GCA_002269645.1. Classification (NCBI taxonomy): domain Eukaryota; kingdom Metazoa; phylum Platyhelminthes; family Macrostomidae; genus Macrostomum; species Macrostomum lignano. The sequence goes on along the minus strand of NIVC01001338.1, from coordinate 280,964 downwards.
ACTAAAATGGGGAATTTTTTTCCTCAATTGCCAACATTAATGACAAATTAGTAAATAGTAATCAGACACGAACTGATTATGTAAGTGGCTATTTACAAACTCTAGAAGACAGACAACACATCAGTTCAAACTTTTGAATAGAAAAGAAATAGGGGAACTGGTGGCAAAGGAAAGTGAGGTGGTAGCAGGTGGCAGGCCAACAATGGGAATACAAATGTAATAATTTAGTAAAGACCTAGGGGCAGATTCTAGAGGGTAAAGACCCAAGGGTGGATTCTAGAGAATAAAGACCCAAGGGGCAGATTTTGGAGGGTAAAGACCCAGTGGGGCAGATACTAGAGGGTAGCCTAAAGACCCAGGGGGCCAATTCTCGAGGTTAAAAAACTAGGGGGATGGATTCTAGAGGGTAAAGGAAGACCCAGGGGGGAGGAGGGTTGAAGTAATTGGGGACGACCTGCGGCCATGTTCTTAAACTAAAAATCTTATCTGACAATCAAGTGGAAAAAGGTTGCCAACTCCTGTATTATAGCATATATATATAACAATCAACTAAGTTGGCCAATCGGGCTGACCAATTTGGTAGCCAACCAAGGTAAGTTTCAAAAATGCCCAACCAAATAAATACCTAAGTCTTAAGTAGTACTAAGTAGATAATGAGGTATTTTGGCTTAGGGCCTAATAAGACAGTCATAGTTACTCCTGCCATTTAGGCCTACCAAAACTAAAAGTTACATTAATTTTGCTTTATATATAAATTGTATTTTTGGCTAAAAAGTAAAAACTATAATTGCATTTTTCATTAATAACTAAGTTATACAGCTGACTGAATTTTGGAGGTTGCGCATATATGTATTATAGGTCAGGCACTGGTAGCAAGCTTTAGCCAGAATTGTCAGGGCTAGGCCAAGGCTAGGCTAGGGCCTAAGCCTTGTGCCTAAATAAAAAAATCAAACTAATAAATGCAAGGTCTAGACTCTAAAGTCTAGATTCTAAAGTCTAGACTCTAAAGTCTAGAATTAGGCCTAGGCCAAGCCTAGCCTAAATACTTTTCTATAGGCCTATTATATCATATCACTATCAGCATGATTGGGCGCAACCTAGGGATTCACCCGGCCGTTTCTATTGGCAACACACACATGTAAGTCGCTATTGGACAGAATAGTAGTCACGTGAATGCTCTCAGCCAATAGCGACTTACATGTGTGTGTTGCCAATAGAAACGGCCGGGTGAATCCCTAGGTTGCGCATGTATGACTATCAGTTTAAATTAGGCTAAGGCCTTGGCTTAGATAGAAAATATATAATATATATAGATTAGGCCTAGGCTTCAGATGCCTAGAGTAGAGGGCACAGATTTAATTTTAATAGAGGTCTATTAACTTAAAACTAAAAATAGAATACAGAATAGGGCTTTAAGCCTGCAAATTCTGCAATACGAGAAGGGACTTAGGTCAATTGCCTATACAATATTAGTAGGCCTATAATAATACTATAGTAATGCGTCTAAAATCAGATCGACCTGTCATGGACTCGTAGCTATGGCTAGGCTTATGGTTCAGGATTCTGAGTCCGACTTTTAAAGTATTGAGTCATAGGCCTATAGCATAGGACATGATAGGCCTAGGCTAGGCTATAAGCTAGGCCCTATCGGCATCGCTATCTGATGCTTTAATTTCCTTTAAAAAATTGCTTTTAATATTTCTTGTCCATCATGTTTATTTAGTTGTGACTGTGGCAGTTTGGCCACTCAATATCCAAAAAATAATAAGCCTTTTTTAATATAAACACATCGCCAAGTCACCGATGCCTTTGCAGGCAATGGCTAGAGTTTCGGCACTGGAACCCATTTTCTAACGGCTATGGATCCGGCAGTGCCATTATAATATAGATGGAACATTATATTTTTCTTTCTACATGTGGCTGATTTGAGATTTTGTTCTAGATTAAAATTTAAGACAATATGATAAGATTCGGGACGAGATGCTTGTAATATCCAGACTTCTTAGATATGTTCTTAGCAGTCTTTATATGCTTCTATACGGCACTGCCGGATCCCCAGCCGTCAGAAAACGGGCTCCGGTGCCGGAACTCTAGCCATTACCGCCATTGCGTCGTCCTAGTTGACGTACGAGCACGTACAAACGTTACGGATGTGCGCAGTTTCTAAAGACCGCGAGCGGCCCATGAATAAACAATCAATTAAACAAAACGCTTTTACCAATGCTCTTATTAATCCTTACTATAAAATATACACACTGAGCTGCAAGTTTTAGCATTTTTTATCCTTTCTTAATATTATAACATGTTTTTAGAGTTTAGCTTATATTGTTATCGAACAACTTTTCAAACTGATAATAATTTTCGCGCAGTTTAACTATTTTAATCAACTGTTTCTATAAACATACTACAATGTGAAGTTCATTCCGCACAAGCTTATTGGATTAAAGTCGATTGAAGCCGATCAGCTCATACATAAGGTCATAGACTAATCATAAGGTCTGGATAGACTTAAGTCTTGCATCACGCGACAAGGGATGGGGATACTACAGACAGTTATAATTATTACCCCACTCTTCTGACTTCTTGTCATTCTGAATTTCTGAAGCAGACCTGCTTGCAGTTAAAATTTCAATAGAACTCATTTAGGTATTTATTTCTTCTTTCTTATGTTGCTTTTTTAGCTATTAACAGATTGTTAGTTTAATTTATTTTGTGCAAATATTTAAAATTGGGCCTGTTTATGACAGTAATTATTTTGTGGCATTCTTATTATCTCTTGTTGTAGTCAATAAGAATGCTATATCTATAATAAAGGTGTCAAATTTTATGCATTAAAATTTTAAAGCCGTAGAATACAATATATTATATTACACATTACATCTATAAATTGTTTCAATTAGCTTTAGCCTATATTTTGGCAGATTTTGCAAAAAATAGATAGAACCTTGCTTATGATTTGCAAAAATCGCCTAGAAATTCTTCATTGCATGCTAAATTCTTGTTTAATGTGTAAAAGTAGGCATTTTACTACTCTACAAGTAGGGTAAGCATTAGTAGATTGCTAGAAAGATATAGGCTAAAGATTGAGTTTTCAAAGGTATACATTTAAACTTACTTGCAATATTATTACCTAATAATTTCTAATAGACCAAAACTAGCCTTAAATTTATCACACTTTTCACCTTATTTTTACTTTATTGATGTGTTGCTTTAAAAAACTTTAATAAGTTTAGATTGTTACCAATATTAGAGACTATATCATAATCACCATTACCATTGTAGCAAAATAACATATGCAAACCATATTCTTTTTATGCTAAATAATTAGTTTTCTACTTTGATATGACTTACTAGACTATAATCCTATATCTAAGTCATCAATGGAACAAGCATGCTCTAGCTCATTTAGAATAAGACCCAACTTTGGGTCTAGGCTATTAGAACAAAAATATTTTATAAATATTCTTCCATAAACATTATTAACTATCTACCATGATAGGTACATTTGAGTACATTTAGGTTAATTTTTGACTATAGAGCTATGAAAAATTATAAGATCAGGTGTACAGGGGGTAAAATTTAAAACTGTCTCAGGGACCTAGGACCACCAAAGTGCATTTTGGCTGATGCAACCCTGGCAATGCAAAAAACACAATGCTAGAATTTGCATGCAAGCCCAAATCACTTGAAACAGTTTAATGATTCATTGAGCAGTGACAGTGAGCAGTGAAAACTAGCCTAGCCATCCTAGCTAATTCCAGGCATTAATTCAAGCTATAGACTGTTAAAACTAGCAGATAGACTAGAAAGTGTCTACTGACACTAAAATAAATGATCACATAAAAGGTTTGAGTATATTCTGATTATGTGTTATTTCAATTTATTTTCATAATTAGACTAGACTGCTGAGTATGCGCTTGTCATCTATTCCACTCTATTACATCTATTCTATACCAAGCCAAACTATTCCATACCAAGGGGCTATCTTTTTTGCGCACCTTCTCAAACAAGAATCAAAGTGGCCAGCCCTCCATACTTTAACGATGCTGCCAAAAGGTCGGATTTTTTTCCATAAGCACCAGTGTATTCAGTACCCCTATGCGCCAATCAGCACTGCACCTTGAGGTACAAATTTGCCGAGCCTCCAAAGTTCATCAGCGCGTCGACCGCATGTGTCTGCATCAGCTCTGCCTTCGTTGATCACTGGCTTGCACCCAGGCGGAGCTTCTGGACTTTCAACAGGTGGCACTAGGTGACATTGGACACCCTGATGCGAATTTCTCTAGTTTCGCTGATCAAGCCTTGGCAGTGGGCAAACCTCAACTGCCGGACATCCTTAGGTGGTCTCTTGAGCATTCAGTCGTCACCCCGACGCTGTATAAATTTTTCACAGATGACACCCAGGCGACTATCATCCTGTTGCAACTATGTCAGATTTTTCTTATCAAGCTTCTACTGCTACAAACTACAACTGCTGGACAATCACCCTTAATAGTTCTACCGTTAAAACGGTATTAGATTAAACAGTTTTTTTATCACCTTACACGTCTATTTCACACTTCTATTTGGATTAAACAATAAAACGCATTGGTAGCAATAACTTAGAAAGAAGGCCACCACTCCTCCACAAAAACATCAATCTTCTGTGCATCGATGGTCTTTATTTATTTTAACTTGTCGCTTGAATTGCTCACAACAATTGGGCCCCAGGAGATCTATCTATCTATCTATCTATCTATCTATCTATCTATCTATCTATCTATCTATCTATCTATCTATCTATCTATCTATCTATCTATCTATCTATCTATCTATCTATCTATCTATCTATCTATCTATCTATCTATCTATCTATCTATCTATCTATCTATCTATCTATCTATCTATCTATCTATCTATCTATCTATCTATCTATCTATCTATCTATCTATCTATCTGTGATTCTTAAATTAGTGATCAGTGATGTGAGACTAGTGATGATTCTAAATTTAGAAGTTCAACACAAACAAGCATGTTGCAGCCATAGACATAGCTGGAGTTTGTTCAAAATATTAAATTATAAATCACTTAACAATAATCATCTCGAACGATATATTCGCATAGATTAGTGATTGAGTAAATAAATAATAACAAAGCTCTGTATTTCTCCAGCTGTTTAACACCTGGGCAGCTGCTAGCATTAACAAAGAAATGAGTCAACCGCCGCGGCAGCCGCAGGATCAGCAGCAGCAGCAGCAGCAGCCGCAGTCTGAGCAGTTGCTAATGCCAGCAAAGACGGCATCAACTCGCAAGTCATCGCTGCAGCCGTTGCCGCTGCATTTCGGCCGATCGGTAAACGATTTGAATCGGCGCGCAGCCTACACAGTGCACGCAGTTGGCAGTGCAGCTGTGGGCATGAAACTGTTGGGCAATTTGTTCAGCGCAGCGGAAAAGTACTTTCATGTTGCACGAGATGAGGAGCGAGCCTACGTCTTGTACATGCGGATGCTTCTGGTGCACAACAGGATATCCGGCATGCCGAATTTCAATAAGGCCGTTCCGTCCAAGTACGATGAAGAGCTGATGCAGGCTAGAACTCAGGTTGAGACACTCGCCGAACGACTGAATAGTCGGTGAGTGTCAATACTCTTCATTCCACCGACTCGACATGAGCAGGCACCTGATTCAGTCTTAGAATTGTCCGTTAGCCAAATTTATATAATTGACACAGCTGTTCTTCTAACCCTTCGCTCCTCATCTTCAGCTGTCTTCTCTACTCCTAGAAGCTGTCTTCTAACCCTACTCCTAGAATTCCTCTGATTCCATTCTTAGAACAGATTCCATTCTTAGAACCAGATTCCATTCTTAGAATCCCCCAGATTCCATTCTTAGAATCCCCCAGATTCCATCCCCCAGATTCCATTCTTAGAATCCCCCAGATTCCATTCTTAGAATCCCCCAGATTCCATTCTTAGAATCCCCCAGATTCCATTCTTAGAATCCCCCAGATTCCATTCTTAGAATCCCCAGATTCCATTCTTAGATCCACCAGATTCCATTCTTAGAATCCCCAGATTCCATTCTTAGAATCCACCAGATTCCATTCTTAGAATCCACCAGATTCCATTCTTAGAATCCACCAGATTCCATTCTTAGAATCCCCAGATTCCATTCTTAGAATCCACCAGATTCCATTCTTAGAATCCACCAGATTCCATTCTTAGAATCCACCAGATTCCATTCTTAGAATCCCCCAGATTCCATTCTTAGAATCCACCAGATTCCATTCTTAGAATCCCCCAGATTCCATTCTTAGAATCCCCCAGATTGAATTCTTAGAATCCACCAGATTACATTCTAAGAATCCCCTAGATTGAGTTCTTAGAATCCACCAGATTCCATTCTTAGAATCCACCAGATCCATTCTTAGAATCCACCAGATCCATTCTTAGAATCCTCCAGATTCCATTCTTAGAATCCCCCAGATTCCATTCTTAGAATCCACCAGATTCCATTCTTAGAATCCACCAGATTCTATTCTTAGAATCCACCAGATTCTATTCTTAGAATCCACCAGATTCTATTCTTAGAATCCACCAGATTCCATTCTTAGAATCTACCAGATTCCATTCTTAGAATCGCCCAGATTCCATTCTTAGAATCGCCCAGATTCCATTCTTAGAATCCACCAGATTCTATTCTTAGAATCCACCAGATTCCATTCTTAGAATCCACCAGATTCCATTCTTAGAATCCACCAGATTCCATTCTTAGAATTCTTCAGATTCCATTCTTAGAATCCCCCAGATTCCATTCTTAGAATCCACCAGATTCCATTCTTAGAATCGCCCAGATTCCATTCTTAGAGTCCACCAGATTCCATTCTTAGAATCCCCCAGATTCCATTCTTAGAATCCACCACATTCCATTCTTAGAGTCCATCAGATTCCATTCTTAGAATCCTCCAGATTCCATTTTTAGAATCCACCAGATTCCATTCTTAGAATCGCCCAGTTTCCATTCTTAGAATTCTCCAGATTCCATTCTTAGAATCCACCAGATTCCATTCTTAGAATCCCCCAGATTCCATTCTTAGAATCCACCAGATTCCATTCTTAGAATCCCCAGATCATTCTTAGAATCCCCCAGATTCCATTCTTAGAATCCCCCAGATTGAATTCTTAGAATCCACCAGATTACATTCTAAGAATCCCCTAGATTGAGTTCTTAGAATCCACCAGATTCCATTCTTAGAATCCCCTAGATTGAGTTCTTAGAATCCACCAGATTCCATTCTTAGAATCCACCAGATTCCATTCTTAGAATCCTCCAGATTCCATTCTTAGAATCCACCAGATTCCATTCTTAGAATCCACCAGATTCCATTCTTAGAATCCACCAGATTCCATTCTTAGAATCCCCCAGATTCCATTCTTAGAATCCCCAGATTCCATTCTTAGAATCCCCCAGATTGAATTCTTAGAATCCACCAGATTACATTCTAAGAATCCCCTAGATTGAGTTCTTAGAATCCACCAGATTACATTCTAAGAATCCCCTAGATTGAGTTCTTAGAATCCACCAGATTCCATTCTTAGAATCCACCAGATTCCATTCTTAGAATCCACCAGATTCCATTCTTAGAATCCTCCAGATTCCATTCTTAGAATCCCCCAGATTCCATTCTTAGAATCCACCAGATTCCATTCTTAGAATCCACCAGATTCTATTCTTAGAATCCCCCAGATTCCATTCTTAGAATCCACCAGATTCCATTCTTAGAATCCACCAGATTCCATTCTTAGAATCTACCAGATTCCATTCTTAGAATCCACCAGATTCCATTCTTAGAATCCACCAGATTCCATTCTTAGAATCCACCAGATTCCATTCTTAGAATCCACCAGATTCCATTCTTAGAATCCACCAGATTCCATTCTTAGAATCCACCAGATTCCATTCTTAGAATCCAGATTCCATTCTTAGAATCCCCAGATTCCATTCTTAGAATCCACCAGATTCCATTCTTAGAATCCCCAGATTCCATTCTTAGAGTCCACCAGATTCCATTCTTAGAATCCCCAGATTCCATTCTTAGAATCCACCAGATTCCATTCTTAGAATCCCAGATTCCATTCTTAGAATCCTCCAGATTCCATTTTTAGAATCCACCAGATTCCATTCTTAGAATCGCCCAGTTTCCATTCTTAGAATTCTCCAGATTCCATTCTTAGAATCCACCAGATTCCATTCTTAGAATCCCCCAGATTCCATTCTTAGAATCCTACCAGATTCCATTCTTAGAATCCCCAGATTCCATTCTTAGAAGTCCATCAGATTCCATTCTTAGAATCCACCAGATTCCATTCTTAGAATCCCCCAGATTCCATTCTTAGAATCCTCCAGATTCCATTCTTAGAATCCCCCAGATTCCATTCTTAGAATCCACCAGATTCCATTCTTAGAATCCCCAGATTCCATTCTTAGAATCCCCAGATTCCATTCTTAGAATCCCCAGATTCCATTCTTAGAATCCCCAGATTCCATTCTTAGAATCCACCAGATTCCATTCTTAGAATCCCCAGATTGATTCTTAGAATCCACCAGATTCCATTCTTAGAATCCACCAGATTCCATTCTTAGAATCCCCCAGATTCCATTCTTAGAATCCACCAGATTCCATTCTTAGAATCCCCAGATTCCATTCTTAGAATCCCCAGATTCCATTCTTAGAATCCCCAGATTCCATTCTTAGAATCCCCAGATTCCATTCTTAGAATCCACCAGATTACATTCTTAGAATCCCCAGATTGATTCTTAGAATCCTACCAGATTCCATTCTTAGAATCCCCAGATTCCATTCTTAGAATCCACCAGATTCCATTCTTAGAATCCCCAGATTCCATTCTTAGAATCCCCAGATTCCATTCTTAGAATCCACCAGATTCCATTCTTAGAATCCCCAGATTCCATTCTTAGAATCCCCAGATTCCATTCTTAGAATCCCCAGATTCCATTCTTAGAATCCCCAGATTCCATTCTTAGAATCCACCAGATTACATTCTTAGAATCCCCAGATTGATTCTTAGAATCCACCAGATTACATTCTTAGAATCCCCAGATTGATTCTTAGAATCCACCAGATTCCATTCTTAGAATCCACCAGATTCCATTCTTAGAATCCACCAGATTCCATTCTTAGAATCCACCAGATTCCATTCTTAGAATCCACCAGATTCCATTCTTAGAATCCACCAGATTCCATTCTTAGAATCCACCAGATTCCATTCTTAGAATCCACCAGATTCCATTCTTAGAATCCACCAGATTCCATTCTTAGAATCCACCAGATTCCATTCTTAGAATCCACCAGATTCCATTCTTAGAATCCCCAGATTCCATTCTTAGAATCCACCAGATTCCATTCTTAGAATCCACCAGATTCCATTCTTAGAATCCACCAGATTCCATTCTTAGAATCCACCAGATTCCATTCTTAGAATCCACCAGATTCCATTCTTAGAATCCCCAGATTCCATTCTTAGAATCCCCAGATTCCATTCTTAGAATCCACCAGATTCCATTCTTAGAATCCCCAGATTCCATTCTTAGAATCCACCAGATTCCATTCTTAGAATCCACCAGATTCCATTCTTAGAATCCACCAGATTCCATTCTTAGAATCCCAGATTCCATTCTTAGAATCCACCAGATTCCATTCTTAGAATCCACCAGATTCCATTCTTAGAATCCAGATTCCATTCTTAGAATCCACCAGATTCCATTCTTAGAATCCCCAGATTCCATTCTTAGAATCCCCAGATTCCATTCTTAGAATCCCCAGATTCCATTCTTAGAATCCCCAGATTCCATTCTTAGAATCCCCAGATTCCATTCTTAGAATCCCCAGATTCCATTCTTAGAATCCCAGATTCCATTCTTAGAATCCCCAGATTCCATTCTTAGAATCCCCAGATTCCATTCTTAGAATCCACCAGATTCCATTCTTAGAATCCCCAGATTCCATTCTTAGAATCCCCAGATTCCATTCTTAGAATCCCCAGATTCCATTCTTAGAATCCCCAGATTCCATTCTTAGAATCCCCAGATTCCATTCTTAGAATCCCCAGATTCCATTCTTAGAATCCACCAGATTCCATTCTTAGAATCCCCAGATTCCATTCTTAGAATCCCCAGATTCCATTCTTAGAATCCACCAGATTCCATTCTTAGAATCCACCAGATTCCATTCTTAGAATCCACCAGATTCCATTCTTAGAATCCACCAGATTCCATTCTTAGAATCCACCAGATTCCATTCTTAGAATCCACCAGATTCCATTCTTAGAATCCACCAGATTCCATTCTTAGAATCCACCAGATTCCATTCTTAGAATCCACCAGATTCCATTCTTAGAATCCCCAGATTCCATTCTTAGAATCCACCAGATTCCATTCTTAGAATCCCCAGATTCCATTCTTAGAATCCCCAGATTCCATTCTTAGAATCCCCAGATTCCATTCTTAGAATCCACCAGATTCCATTCTTAGAATCCCCAGATTCCATTCTTAGAATCCACCAGATTCCATTCTTAGAATCCCCAGATTCCATTCTTAGAATCCACCAGATTCCATTCTTAGAATCCCCAGATTCCATTCTTAGAATCCCCAGATTCCATTCTTAGAATCCACCAGATTCCATTCTTAGAATCCCCAGATTCCATTCTTAGAATCCCCAGATTCCATTCTTAGAATCCCCAGATTCCATTCTTAGAATACCAGATTCCATTCTTAGAATCCACCAGATTCCATTCTTAGAATCCCCAGATTCCATTCTTAGAATCCACCAGATTCCATTCTTAGAATCCCCAGATTCCATTCTTAGAATCCACCAGATTCCATTCTTAGAATCCCCAGATTCCATTCTTAGAATCCACCAGATTCCATTCTTAGAATCCACCAGATTCCATTCTTAGAATCCCCAGATTCCATTCTTAGAATCCCCAGATTCCATTCTTAGAATCCACCAGATTCCATTCTTAGAATCCCCAGATTCCATTCTTAGAATCCCCAGATTCCATTCTTAGAATCCCCAGATTCCATTCTTAGAATCCACCAGATTCCATTCTTAGAATCCCCAGATTCCATTCTTAGAATCCCCAGATTCCATTCTTAGAATCCCCAGATTCCATTCTTAGAATCCCCAGATTCCATTCTTAGAATCCCCAGATTCCATTCTTAGAATCCCCAGATTCCATTCTTAGAATCCCCAGATTCCATTCTTAGAATCCACCAGATTCCATTCTTAGAATCCCCAGATTCCATTCTTAGAATCCCCAGATTCCATTCTTAGAATCCCCAGATTCCATTCTTAGAATCCACCAGATTCCATTCTTAGAATCCACCAGATTCCATTCTTAGAATCCCCAGATTCCATTCTTAGAATCCCCAGATTCCATTCTTAGAATCCACCAGATTCCATTCTTAGAATCCCCAGATTCCATTCTTAGAATCCCCAGATTCCATTCTTAGAATCCCCAGATTCCATTCTTAGAATCCCCAGATTCCATTCTTAGAATCCACCAGATTCCATTCTTAGAATCCACCAGATTCCATTCTTAGAATCCCCAGATTCCATTCTTAGAATCCACCAGATTCCATTCTTAGAATCCCCAGATTCCATTCTTAGAATCCACCAGATTCCATTCTTAGAATCCCCAGATTCCATTCTTAGAATCCACCAGATTCCATTCTTAGAATCCACCAGATTCCATTCTTAGAATCCACCAGATTCCATTCTTAGAATCCACCAGATTCCATTCTTAGAATCCACCAGATTCCATTCTTAGAATCCCCAGATTCCATTCTTAGAATCCACCAGATTCCATTCTTAGAATCCACCAGATTCCATTCTTAGAATCCACCAGATTCCATTCTTAGAATCCACCAGATTCCATTCTTAGAATCCCCAGATTCCATTCTTAGAATCCACCAGATTCCATTCTTAGAATCCACCAGATTCCATTCTTAGAATCCCCAGATTCCATTCTTAGAATCCACCAGATTCCATTCTTAGAATCCCCAGATTCCATTCTTAGAATCCCCAGATTCCATTCTTAGAATCCCCAGATTCCATTCTTAGAATCCACCAGATTCCATTCTTAGAATCCACCAGATTCCATTCTTAGAATCCCCAGATTCCATTCTTAGAATCCACCAGATTCCATTCTTAGAATCCACCAGATTCCATTCTTAGAATCCTCCAGATTCCATTCTTAGAATCCACCAGATTCCATTCTTAGAATCCCCAGATTCCATTCTTAGAATCCACCAGATTCCATTCTTAGAATCCACCAGATTCCATTCTTAGAATCCCCCAGATTCCATTCTTAGAATCCACCAGATTCCATTCTTAGAATCCACCAGATTCCATTCTTAGAATCCACCAGATTCCATTCTTAGAATCCCCAGATTCCATTCTTAGAATCCCCAGATTCCATTCTTAGAATCCACCAGATTCCATTCTTAGAATCCCCAGATTCCATTCTTAGAATCCACCAGATTCCATTCTTAGAATCCCCAGATTCCATTCTTAGAATCCCCAGATTCCATTCTTAGAATCCCCAGATTCCATTCTTAGAATCCCCAGATTCCATTCTTAGAATCCACCAGATTCCATTCTTAGAATCCCCAGATTCCATTCTTAGAATCCACCAGATTCCATTCTTAGAATCCCCAGATTCCATTCTTAGAATCCACCAGATTCCATTCTTAGAATCCACCAGATTCCATTCTTAGAATCCCCAGATTCCATTCTTAGAATCCCAGATTCCATTCTTAGAATCCACCAGATTCCATTCTTAGAATCCCCAGATTCCATTCTTAGAATCCACCAGATTCCATTCTTAGAATCCACCAGATTCCATTCTTAGAATCCCCAGATTCCATTCTTAGAATCCACCAGATTCCATTCTTAGAATCCAGATTCCATTCTTAGAATCCCCAGATTCCATTCTTAGAATCCACCAGATTCCATTCTTAGAATCCCCAGATTCCATTCTTAGAATCCACCAGATTCCATTCTTAGAATCCCCAGATTCCATTCTTAGAATCCACCAGATTCCATTCTTAGAATCCCCAGATTCCATTCTTAGAATCCACCAGATTCCATTCTTAGAATCCACCAGATTCCATTCTTAGAATCCACCAGATTCCATTCTTAGAATCCACCAGATTCCATTCTTAGAATCCCCAGATTCCATTCTTAGAATCCCCAGATTCCATTCTTAGAATCCCCAGATTCCATTCTTAGAATCCACCAGATTCCATTCTTAGAATCCACCAGATTCCATTCTTAGAATCCACCAGATTCCATTCTTAGAATCCACCAGATTCCATTCTTAGAATCCCCAGATTCCATTCTTAGAATCCAGATTCCATTCTTAGAATCCCCAGATTCCATTCTTAGAATCCACCAGATTCCATTCTTAGAATCCCCAGATTCCATTCTTAGAATCCACCAGATTCCATTCTTAGAATCCCCAGATTCCATTCTTAGAATCCCCAGATTCCATTCTTAGAATCCACCAGATTCCATTCTTAGAATCCCCAGATTCCATTCTTAGAATCCACCAGATTCCATTCTTAGAATCCCCAGATTCCATTCTTAGAATCCCCAGATTCCATTCTTAGAATCCACCAGATTCCATTCTTAGAATCCCCAGATTCCATTCTTAGAATCCCCAGATTCCATTCTTAGAATCCCCAGATTCCATTCTTAGAATCCCAGATTCCATTCTTAGAATCCCCAGATTCCATTCTTAGAATCCACCAGATTCCATTCTTAGAATCCCCAGATTCCATTCTTAGAATCCACCAGATTCCATTCTTAGAATCCCCAGATTCCATTCTTAGAATCCCCAGATTCCATTCTTAGAATCCCCAGATTCCATTCTTAGAATCCCCAGATTCCATTCTTAGAATCCACCAGATTCCATTCTTAGAATCCCCAGATTCCATTCTTAGAATCCACCAGATTCCATTCTTAGAATCCCCAGATTCCATTCTTAGAATCCACCAGATTCCATTCTTAGAATCCCCAGATTCCATTCTTAGAATCCCCAGATTCCATTCTTAGAATCCCCAGATTCCATTCTTAGAATCCCCAGATTCCATTCTTAGAATCCACCAGATTCCATTCTTAGAATCCCCAGATTCCATTCTTAGAATCCACCAGATTCCATTCTTAGAATCCACCAGATTCCATTCTTAGAATCCCCAGATTCCATTCTTAGAATCCACCAGATTCCATTCTTAGAATCCCCAGATTCCATTCTTAGAATCCACCAGATTCCATTCTTAGAATCCCCAGATTCCATTCTTAGAATCCCCAGATTCCATTCTTAGAATCCACCAGATTCCATTCTTAGAATCCCCAGATTCCATTCTTAGAATCCACCAGATTCCATTCTTAGAATCCCCAGATTCCATTCTTAGAATCCACCAGATTCCATTCTTAGAATCCCCAGATTCCATTCTTAGAATCCCCAGATTCCATTCTTAGAATCCACCAGATTCCATTCTTAGAATCCACCAGATTCCATTCTTAGAATCCACCAGATTCCATTCTTAGAATCCACCAGATTCCATTCTTAGAATCCAGATTCCATTCTTAGAATCCCCAGATTCCATTCTTAGAATCCACCAGATTCCATTCTTAGAATCCCCAGATTCCATTCTTAGAATCCACCAGATTCCATTCTTAGAATCCCCAGATTCCATTCTTAGAATCCACCAGATTCCATTCTTAGAATCCCCAGATTCCATTCTTAGAATCCCCAGATTCCATTCTTAGAATCCACCAGATTCCATTCTTAGAATCCCCAGATTCCATTCTTAGAATCCACCAGATTCCATTCTTAGAATCCCCAGATTCCATTCTTAGAATCCCCAGATTCCATTCTTAGAATCCACCAGATTCCATTCTTAGAATCCCCAGATTCCATTCTTAGAATCCACCAGATTCCATTCTTAGAATCCACCAGATTCCATTCTTAGAATCCCCAGATTCCATTCTTAGAATCCACCAGATTCCATTCTTAGAATCCCCAGATTCCATTCTTAGAATCCACCAGATTCCATTCTTAGAATCCACCAGATTCCATTCTTAGAATCCACCAGATTCCATTCTTAGAATCCCCAGATTCCATTCTTAGAATCCACCAGATTCCATTCTTAGAATCCCCAGATTCCATTCTTAGAATCCACCAGATTCCATTCTTAGAATCCCCAGATTCCATTCTTAGAATCCACCAGATTCCATTCTTAGAATCCCAGATTCCATTCTTAGAATCCACCAGATTCCATTCTTAGAATCCACCAGATTCCATTCTTAGAATCCCCAGATTCCATTCTTAGAATCCCCAGATTCCATTCTTAGAATCCCCAGATTCCATTCTTAGAATCCCCAGATTCCATTCTTAGAATCCACCAGATTCCATTCTTAGAATCCCCAGATTCCATTCTTAGAATCCACCAGATTCCATTCTTAGAATCCCCAGATTCCATTCTTAGAATCCCAGATTCCATTCTTAGAATCCACCAGATTCCATTCTTAGAATCCCCAGATTCCATTCTTAGAATCCACCAGATTCCATTCTTAGAATCCCCAGATTCCATTCTTAGAATCCCCAGATTCCATTCTTAGAATCCCCAGATTCCATTCTTAGAATCCCCAGATTCCATTCTTAGAATCCACCAGATTCCATTCTTAGAATCCCCAGATTCCATTCTTAGAATCCACCAGATTCCATTCTTAGAATCCACCAGATTCCATTCTTAGAATCCCCAGATTCCATTCTTAGAATCCACCAGATTCCATTCTTAGAATCCACCAGATTCCATTCTTAGAATCCCCAGATTCCATTCTTAGAATCCCCAGATTCCATTCTTAGAATCCCCAGATTCCATTCTTAGAATCCACCAGATTCCATTCTTAGAATCCCCAGATTCCATTCTTAGAATCCACCAGATTCCATTCTTAGAATCCCCAGATTGATTCTTAGAATCCACCAGATTCCATTCTTAGAATCCCCAGATTCCATTCTTAGAATCCCCAGATTCCATTCTTAGAATCCACCAGATTCCATTCTTAGAATCCCCAGATTCCATTCTTAGAATCCCCAGATTCCATTCTTAGAATCCCCAGATTCCATTCTTAGAATCCCCAGATTCCATTCTTAGAATCCACCAGATTCCATTCTTAGAATCCCCAGATTCCATTCTTAGAATCCACCAGATTCCATTCTTAGAATCCCCAGATTCCATTCTTAGAATCCACCAGATTCCATTCTTAGAATCCACCAGATTCCATTCTTAGAATCCACCAGATTCCATTCTTAGAATCCCCAGATTCCATTCTTAGAATCCCCAGATTCCATTCTTAGAATCCACCAGATTCCATTCTTAGAATCCCCAGATTCCATTCTTAGAATCCACCAGATTCCATTCTTAGAATCCACCAGATTCCATTCTTAGAATCCACCAGATTCCATTCTTAGAATCCCAGATTCCATTCTTAGAATCCCAGATTCCATTCTTAGAATCCCCAGATTCCATTCTTAGAATCCACCAGATTCCATTCTTAGAATCCCCAGATTCCATTCTTAGAATCCCAGATTCCATTCTTAGAATCCCCAGATTCCATTCTTAGAATCCACCAGATTCCATTCTTAGAATCCCCAGATTCCATTCTTAGAATCCACCAGATTCCATTCTTAGAATCCCCAGATTCCATTCTTAGAATCCCCAGATTCCATTCTTAGAATCCCCAGATTCCATTCTTAGAATCCCCAGATTCCATTCTTAGAATCCACCAGATTCCATTCTTAGAATCCCCAGATTCCATTCTTAGAATCCACCAGATTCCATTCTTAGAATCCCCAGATTCCATTCTTAGAATCCACCAGATTCCATTCTTAGAATCCACCAGATTCCATTCTTAGAATCCCCAGATTCCATTCTTAGAATCCACCAGATTCCATTCTTAGAATCCCCAGATTCCATTCTTAGAATCCACCAGATTCCATTCTTAGAATCCCCAGATTCCATTCTTAGAATCCCCAGATTCCATTCTTAGAATCCCCAGATTCCATTCTTAGAATCCCCAGATTCCATTCTTAGAATCCACCAGATTCCATTCTTAGAATCCCCAGATTCCATTCTTAGAATCCACCAGATTCCATTCTTAGAATCCACCAGATTCCATTCTTAGAATCCCCAGATTCCATTCTTAGAATCCACCAGATTCCATTCTTAGAATCCCCAGATTCCATTCTTAGAATCCACCAGATTCCATTCTTAGAATCCACCAGATTCCATTCTTAGAATCCACCAGATTCCATTCTTAGAATCCCCAGATTCCATTCTTAGAATCCCCAGATTCCATTCTTAGAATCCACCAGATTCCATTCTTAGAATCCACCAGATTCCATTCTTAGAATCCACCAGATTCCATTCTTAGAATCCACCAGATTCCATTCTTAGAATCCAGATTCCATTCTTAGAATCCCCAGATTCCATTCTTAGAATCCACCAGATTCCATTCTTAGAATCCCCAGATTCCATTCTTAGAATCCACCAGATTCCATTCTTAGAATCCCCAGATTCCATTCTTAGAATCCACCAGATTCCATTCTTAGAATCCCCAGATTCCATTCTTAGAATCCCCAGATTCCATTCTTAGAATCCACCAGATTCCATTCTTAGAATCCCCAGATTCCATTCTTAGAATCCACCAGATTCCATTCTTAGAATCCACCAGATTCCATTCTTAGAATCCCCAGATTCCATTCTTAGAATCCACCAGATTCCATTCTTAGAATCCCCAGATTCCATTCTTAGAATCCACCAGATTCCATTCTTAGAATCCCCAGATTCCATTCTTAGAATCCCCAGATTCCATTCTTAGAATCCCCAGATTCCATTCTTAGAATCCACCAGATTCCATTCTTAGAATCCACCAGATTCCATTCTTAGAATCCACCAGATTCCATTCTTAGAATCCAGATTCCATTCTTAGAATCCCCAGATTCCATTCTTAGAATCCACCAGATTCCATTCTTAGAATCCCCAGATTCCATTCTTAGAATCCACCAGATTCCATTCTTAGAATCCCCAGATTCCATTCTTAGAATCCACCAGATTCCATTCTTAGAATCCCAGATTCCATTCTTAGAATCCCCAGATTCCATTCTTAGAATCCACCAGATTCCATTCTTAGAATCCCCAGATTCCATTCTTAGAATCCCCAGATTCCATTCTTAGAATCCACCAGATTCCATTCTTAGAATCCCCAGATTCCATTCTTAGAATCCACCAGATTCCATTCTTAGAATCCCCAGATTCCATTCTTAGAATCCACCAGATTCCATTCTTAGAATCCACCAGATTCCATTCTTAGAATCCCCAGATTCCATTCTTAGAATCCCCAGATTCCATTCTTAGAATCCCCAGATTCCATTCTTAGAATCCACCAGATTCCATTCTTAGAATCCACCAGATTCCATTCTTAGAATCCACCAGATTCCATTCTTAGAATCCCCAGATTCCATTCTTAGAATCCCCAGATTCCATTCTTAGAATCCCCAGATTCCATTCTTAGAATCCACCAGATTCCATTCTTAGAATCCCCAGATTCCATTCTTAGAATCACCAGATTCCATTCTTAGAATCCACCAGATTCCATTCTTAGAATCCCCAGATTCCATTCTTAGAATCCACCAGATTCCATTCTTAGAATCCACCAGATTCCATTCTTAGAATCCCCAGATTCCATTCTTAGAATCCCCAGATTCCATTCTTAGAATCCCCAGATTCCATTCTTAGAATCCACCAGATTCCATTCTTAGAATCCCCAGATTGATTCTTAGAATCCACCAGATTCCATTCTTAGAATCCCCAGATTGATTCTTAGAATCCACCAGATTCCATTCTTAGAATCCCCAGATTCCATTCTTAGAATCCCCAGATTCCATTCTTAGAATCCACCAGATTCCATTCTTAGAATCCCCAGATTCCATTCTTAGAATCCCCAGATTCCATTCTTAGAATCCCCAGATTCCATTCTTAGAATCCCCAGATTCCATTCTTAGAACCAGATTCCATTCTTAGAATCCCCAGATTCCATTCTTAGAATCCACCAGATTCCATTCTTAGAATCCCCAGATTCCATTCTTAGAATCCACCAGATTCCATTCTTAGAATCCACCAGATTCCATTCTTAGAATCCACCAGATTCCATTCTTAGAATCCCCAGATTCCATTCTTAGAATCCCCAGATTCCATTCTTAGAATCCACCAGATTCCATTCTTAGAATCCACCAGATTCCATTCTTAGAATCCACCAGATTCCATTCTTAGAATCCACCAGATTCCATTCTTAGAATCCACCAGATTCCATTCTTAGAATCCACCAGATTCCATTCTTAGAATCCCCAGATTCCATTCTTAGAATCCACCAGATTCCATTCTTAGAATCCACCAGATTCCATTCTTAGAATCCACCAGATTCCATTCTTAGAATCCACCAGATTCCATTCTTAGAATCCACCAGATTCCATTCTTAGAATCCAGATTCCATTCTTAGAATCCACCAGATTCCATTCTTAGAATCCACCAGATTCCATTCTTAGAATCCCCAGATTCCATTCTTAGAATCCACCAGATTCCATTCTTAGAATCCCCAGATTCCATTCTTAGAATCCACCAGATTCCATTCTTAGAATCCCAGATTCCATTCTTAGAATCCACCAGATTCCATTCTTAGAATCCACCAGATTCCATTCTTAGAATCCCCAGATTCCATTCTTAGAATCCACCAGATTCCATTCTTAGAATCCCCAGATTCCATTCTTAGAATCCCCAGATTCCATTCTTAGAATCCACCAGATTCCATTCTTAGAATCCCCAGATTCCATTCTTAGAATCCCCAGATTCCATTCTTAGAATCCCCAGATTCCATTCTTAGAATCCCCAGATTCCATTCTTAGAATCCCCAGATTCCATTCTTAGAATCCCCAGATTCCATTCTTAGAATCCACCAGATTCCATTCTTAGAATCCACCAGATTCCATTCTTAGAATCCCCAGATTCCATTCTTAGAATCCCCAGATTCCATTCTTAGAATCCCCAGATTCCATTCTTAGAATCCCCAGATTCCATTCTTAGAATCCCCAGATTCCATTCTTAGAATCCACCAGATTCCATTCTTAGAATCCCCAGATTCCATTCTTAGAATCCCCAGATTCCATTCTTAGAATCCCCAGATTCCATTCTTAGAATCCCCAGATTCCATTCTTAGAATCCCCAGATTCCATTCTTAGAATCCACCAGATTCCATTCTTAGAATCCACCAGATTCCATTCTTAGAATCCACCAGATTCCATTCTTAGAATCCCCAGATTCCATTCTTAGAATCCACCAGATTCCATTCTTAGAATCCACCAGATTCCATTCTTAGAATCCCCAGATTCCATTCTTAGAATCCCCAGATTCCATTCTTAGAATCCCCAGATTCCATTCTTAGAATCCACCAGATTCCATTCTTAGAATCCACCAGATTCCATTCTTAGAATCCACCAGATTCCATTCTTAGAATCCACCAGATTCCATTCTTAGAATCCCCAGATTCCATTCTTAGAATCCCCAGATTCCATTCTTAGAATCCCCAGATTCCATTCTTAGAATCCCCAGATTCCATTCTTAGAATCCCAGATTCCATTCTTAGAATCCCCAGATTCCATTCTTAGAATCCCCAGATTCCATTCTTAGAATCCACCAGATTCCATTCTTAGAATCCACCAGATTCCATTCTTAGAATCCACCAGATTCCATTCTTAGAATCCACCAGATTCCATTCTTAGAATCCACCAGATTCCATTCTTAGAATCCCCAGATTCCATTCTTAGAATCCCCAGATTCCATTCTTAGAATCCCCAGATTCCATTCTTAGAATCCACCAGATTCCATTCTTAGAATCCACCAGATTCCATTCTTAGAATCCACCAGATTCCATTCTTAGAATCCACCAGATTCCATTCTTAGAATCCCCAGATTCCATTCTTAGAATCCACCAGATTCCATTCTTAGAATCCACCAGATTCCATTCTTAGAATCCCCAGATTCCATTCTTAGAATCCACCAGATTCCATTCTTAGAATCCCCAGATTCCATTCTTAGAATCCACCAGATTCCATTCTTAGAATCCCCAGATTCCATTCTTAGAATCCACCAGATTCCATTCTTAGAATCCACCAGATTCCATTCTTAGAATCCCCAGATTCCATTCTTAGAATCCCCAGATTCCATTCTTAGAATCCCCAGATTCCATTCTTAGAATCCCCAGATTCCATTCTTAGAATCCACCAGATTCCATTCTTAGAATCCCCAGATTCCATTCTTAGAATCCACCAGATTCCATTCTTAGAATCCCCAGATTCCATTCTTAGAATCCCCAGATTCCATTCTTAGAATCCACCAGATTCCATTCTTAGAATCCACCAGATTCCATTCTTAGAATCCACCAGATTCCATTCTTAGAATCCACCAGATTCCATTCTTAGAATCCACCAGATTCCATTCTTAGAATCCCCAGATTCCATTCTTAGAATCCCCAGATTCCATTCTTAGAATCCCCAGATTCCATTCTTAGAATCCCCAGATTCCATTCTTAGAATCCACCAGATTCCATTCTTAGAATCCACCAGATTCCATTCTTAGAATCCACCAGATTCCATTCTTAGAATCCACCAGATTCCATTCTTAGAATCCCCAGATTCCATTCTTAGAATCCCCAGATTCCATTCTTAGAATCCACCAGATTCCATTCTTAGAATCCCCAGATTCCATTCTTAGAATCCCCAGATTCCATTCTTAGAATCCACCAGATTCCATTCTTAGAATCCCCAGATTCCATTCTTAGAATCCACCAGATTCCATTCTTAGAATCCCCAGATTCCATTCTTAGAATCCACCAGATTCCATTCTTAGAATCCACCAGATTCCATTCTTAGAATCCACCAGATTCCATTCTTAGAATCCCCAGATTCCATTCTTAGAATCCCCAGATTCCATTCTTAGAATCCCCAGATTCCATTCTTAGAATCCACCAGATTCCATTCTTAGAATCCACCAGATTCCATTCTTAGAATCCACCAGATTCCATTCTTAGAATCCACCAGATTCCATTCTTAGAATCCAGATTCCATTCTTAGAATCCCCAGATTCCATTCTTAGAATCCCCAGATTCCATTCTTAGAATCCCCAGATTCCATTCTTAGAATCCACCAGATTCCATTCTTAGAATCCCCAGATTCCATTCTTAGAATCCACCAGATTCCATTCTTAGAATCCCCAGATTCCATTCTTAGAATCCCCAGATTCCATTCTTAGAATCCACCAGATTCCATTCTTAGAATCCCCAGATTCCATTCTTAGAATCCCCAGATTCCATTCTTAGAATCCACCAGATTCCATTCTTAGAATCCCCAGATTCCATTCTTAGAATCCCCAGATTCCATTCTTAGAATCCCCAGATTCCATTCTTAGAATCCACCAGATTCCATTCTTAGAATCCACCAGATTCCATTCTTAGAATCCACCAGATTCCATTCTTAGAATCCACCAGATTCCATTCTTAGAATCCAGATTCCATTCTTAGAATCCCCAGATTCCATTCTTAGAATCCACCAGATTCCATTCTTAGAATTAGATTCCATTCTTAGAATCCCCAGATTCCATTCTTAGAATCCACCAGATTCCATTCTTAGAATCCCCAGATTCCATTCTTAGAATCCACCAGATTCCATTCTTAGAATCCCCAGATTCCATTCTTAGAATCCACCAGATTCCATTCTTAGAATCCACCAGATTCCATTCTTAGAATCCACCAGATTCCATTCTTAGAATCCCCAGATTCCATTCTTAGAATCCCCAGATTCCATTCTTAGAATCCCCAGATTCCATTCTTAGAATCCACCAGATTCCATTCTTAGAATCCACCAGATTCCATTCTTAGAATCCACCAGATTCCATTCTTAGAATCCACCAGATTCCATTCTTAGAATCCAGATTCCATTCTTAGAATCCCCAGATTCCATTCTTAGAATCCACCAGATTCCATTCTTAGAATCCCCAGATTCCATTCTTAGAATCCACCAGATTCCATTCTTAGAATCCCCAGATTCCATTCTTAGAATCCACCAGATTCCATTCTTAGAATCCCCAGATTCCATTCTTAGAATCCCCAGATTCCATTCTTAGAATCCACCAGATTCCATTCTTAGAATCCCCAGATTCCATTCTTAGAATCCCCAGATTCCATTCTTAGAATCCACCAGATTCCATTCTTAGAATCCCCAGATTCCATTCTTAGAATCCCAGATTCCATTCTTAGAATCCCCAGATTCCATTCTTAGAATCCACAGATTCCATTCTTAGAATCCACCAGATTCCATTCTTAGAATCCCCAGATTCCATTCTTAGAATCCACCAGATTCCATTCTTAGAATCCACCAGATTCCATTCTTAGAATCCACCAGATTCCATTCTTAGAATCCCCAGATTCCATTCTTAGAATCCACCAGATTCCATTCTTAGAATCCACCAGATTCCATTCTTAGAATCCACCAGATTCCATTCTTAGAATCCCCAGATTCCATTCTTAGAATCCCCAGATTCCATTCTTAGAATCCCCAGATTCCATTCTTAGAATCCACCAGATTCCATTCTTAGAATCCACCAGATTCCATTCTTAGAATCCACCAGATTCCATTCTTAGAATCCAGATTCCATTCTTAGAATCCCCAGATTCCATTCTTAGAATCCACCAGATTCCATTCTTAGAATCCCCAGATTCCATTCTTAGAATCCCCAGATTCCATTCTTAGAATCCACCAGATTCCATTCTTAGAATCCCCAGATTCCATTCTTAGAATCCACCAGATTCCATTCTTAGAATCCCCAGATTCCATTCTTAGAATCCACCAGATTCCATTCTTAGAATCCACCAGATTCCATTCTTAGAATCCACCAGATTCCATTCTTAGAATCCCCAGATTCCATTCTTAGAATCCCCAGATTCCATTCTTAGAATCCCCAGATTCCATTCTTAGAATCCACCAGATTCCATTCTTAGAATCCACCAGATTCCATTCTTAGAATCCACCAGATTCCATTCTTAGAATCCACCAGATTCCATTCTTAGAATCCAGATTCCATTCTTAGAATCCCCAGATTCCATTCTTAGAATCCACCAGATTCCATTCTTAGAATCCCCAGATTCCATTCTTAGAATCCACCAGATTCCATTCTTAGAATCCCCAGATTCCATTCTTAGAATCCCCAGATTCCATTCTTAGAATCCCAGATTCCATTCTTAGAATCCCCAGATTCCATTCTTAGAATCCACCAGATTCCATTCTTAGAATCCCCAGATTCCATTCTTAGAATCCCAGATTCCATTCTTAGAATCCACCAGATTCCATTCTTAGAATCCCCAGATTCCATTCTTAGAATCACCAGATTCCATTCTTAGAATCCCCAGATTCCATTCTTAGAATCCACCAGATTCCATTCTTAGAATCCACCAGATTCCATTCTTAGAATCCCCAGATTCCATTCTTAGAATCCCCAGATTCCATTCTTAGAATCCCCAGATTCCATTCTTAGAATCCACCAGATTCCATTCTTAGAATCCACCAGATTCCATTCTTAGAATCCCCAGATTCCATTCTTAGAATCCCCAGATTCCATTCTTAGAATCCCCAGATTCCATTCTTAGAATCCACCAGATTCCATTCTTAGAATCCCCAGATTCCATTCTTAGAATCCACCAGATTCCATTCTTAGAATCCACCAGATTCCATTCTTAGAATCCCCAGATTCCATTCTTAGAATCCCCAGATTCCATTCTTAGAATCCACCAGATTCCATTCTTAGAATCCACCAGATTCCATTCTTAGAATCCACCAGATTCCATTCTTAGAATCCCCAGATTCCATTCTTAGAATCCACCAGATTCCATTCTTAGAATCCACCAGATTCCATTCTTAGAATCCACCAGATTCCATTCTTAGAATCCCCAGATTCCATTCTTAGAATCCCCAGATTCCATTCTTAGAATCCACCAGATTCCATTCTTAGAATCCACCAGATTCCATTCTTAGAATCCACCAGATTCCATTCTTAGAATCCACCAGATTCCATTCTTAGAATCCAGATTCCATTCTTAGAATCCCCAGATTCCATTCTTAGAATCCACCAGATTCCATTCTTAGAATCCCCAGATTCCATTCTTAGAATCCCCAGATTCCATTCTTAGAATCCACCAGATTCCATTCTTAGAATCCCCAGATTCCATTCTTAGAATCCACCAGATTCCATTCTTAGAATCCCCAGATTCCATTCTTAGAATCCACCAGATTCCATTCTTAGAATCCACCAGATTCCATTCTTAGAATCCACCAGATTCCATTCTTAGAATCCAGATTCCATTCTTAGAATCCCCAGATTCCATTCTTAGAATCCCCAGATTCCATTCTTAGAATCCACCAGATTCCATTCTTAGAATCCACCAGATTCCATTCTTAGAATCCACCAGATTCCATTCTTAGAATCCACCAGATTCCATTCTTAGAATCCACCAGATTCCATTCTTAGAATCCCCAGATTCCATTCTTAGAATCCACCAGATTCCATTCTTAGAATCCACCAGATTCCATTCTTAGAATCCACCAGATTCCATTCTTAGAATCCCCAGATTCCATTCTTAGAATCCCCAGATTCCATTCTTAGAATCCACCAGATTCCATTCTTAGAATCCACCAGATTCCATTCTTAGAATCCACCAGATTCCATTCTTAGAATCCACCAGATTCCATTCTTAGAATCCAGATTCCATTCTTAGAATCCCCAGATTCCATTCTTAGAATCCACCAGATTCCATTCTTAGAATCCACCAGATTCCATTCTTAGAATCCACCAGATTCCATTCTTAGAATCCCCAGATTCCATTCTTAGAATCCACCAGATTCCATTCTTAGAATCCACCAGATTCCATTCTTAGAATCCACCAGATTCCATTCTTAGAATCCCCAGATTCCATTCTTAGAATCCCCAGATTCCATTCTTAGAATCCACCAGATTCCATTCTTAGAATCCACCAGATTCCATTCTTAGAATCCACCAGATTCCATTCTTAGAATCCACCAGATTCCATTCTTAGAATCCAGATTCCATTCTTAGAATCCCCAGATTCCATTCTTAGAATCCACCAGATTCCATTCTTAGAATCCCCAGATTCCATTCTTAGAATCCCCAGATTCCATTCTTAGAATCCACCAGATTCCATTCTTAGAATCCCCAGATTGATTCTTAGAATCCACCAGATTCCATTCTTAGAATCCCCAGATTCCATTCTTAGAATCCACCAGATTCCATTCTTAGAATCCACCAGATTCCATTCTTAGAATCCACCAGATTCCATTCTTAGAATCCCCAGATTCCATTCTTAGAATCCCCAGATTCCATTCTTAGAATCCCCAGATTCCATTCTTAGAATCCACCAGATTCCATTCTTAGAATCCACCAGATTCCATTCTTAGAATCCACCAGATTCCATTCTTAGAATCCACCAGATTCCATTCTTAGAATCCAGATTCCATTCTTAGAATCCCCAGATTCCATTCTTAGAATCCACCAGATTCCATTCTTAGAATCCCCAGATTCCATTCTTAGAATCCACCAGATTCCATTCTTAGAATCCCCAGATTCCATTCTTAGAATCCACCAGATTCCATTCTTAGAATCCATCAGATTCCATTCTTAGAATCCCCAGATTCCATTTTAGAATCCACCAGATTCCATTCTTAGAATCCCCAGATTCCATTCTTAGAATTCTCCAGATTCCATTCTTAGAATCCACCAGATTCCATTCTTAGAATCCCCAGATTCCATTCTTACAATCTACCAGATTTCATTCTTAGAATCCCCCAGATTCCATTCTTAGAGTCCATCAGATTCCATTCTTAGAATCCACCAGATTCCATTCTTAGAATCCCCCAGATTCCATTCTTAGAATCCTCCAGATTCCATTCTTAGAATCCCCCAGATTCCATTCTTAGAATCCACCAGATTCCATTCTTAGAATCCACCAGATTCCATTCTTAGAATCCCCAGATTCCATTCTTAGAATCCCCAGATTCCATTCTTAGAATCCCCAGATTGAATTCTTAGAATCCACCAGATTCCATTCTAGAATCCCCAGATTGATTCTTAGAATCTACCAGATTCCATTCTTAGAATCCACCAGATTCCATTCTTAGAATCCCCAGATTCCATTCTTAGAATCCCCAGATTCCATTCTTAGAATCCACCAGATTCCATTCTTAGAATCCACCAGATTCCATTCTTAGAATCCACCAGATTCCATTCTTAGAATCCCCAGATTCCATTCTTAGAATCCACCAGATTCCATTCTTAGAATCCACCAGATTCCATTCTTAGAATCCACCAGATTCCATTCTTAGAATCCCCAGATTCCATTCTTAGAATCCCCAGATTCCATTCTTAGAATCCACCAGATTCATTCTTAGAATCCACCAGATTCCATTCTTAGAATCCACCAGATTCCATTCTTAGAATCCACCAGATTCCATTCTTAGAATCCAGATTCCATTCTTAGAATCCCCAGATTCCATTCTTAGAATCCCCAGATTCCATTCTTAGAATCCACCAGATTCCATTCTTAGAATCCCCAGATTGATTCTTAGAATCCACCAGATTCCATTCTTAGAATCCCCAGATTGATTCTTAGAATCCACCAGATTCCATTCTTAGAATCCACCAGATTCCATTCTTAGAATCCACCAGATTCCATTCTTAGAATCCCCAGATTCCATTCTTAGAATCCCCAGATTCCATTCTTAGAATCCCCAGATTCCATTCTTAGAATCCACCAGATTCCATTCTTAGAATCCACCAGATTCCATTCTTAGAATCCACCAGATTCCATTCTTAGAATCCACCAGATTCCATTCTTAGAATCCACCAGATTCCATTCTTAGAATCCAGATTCCATTCTTAGAATCCACCAGATTCCATTCTTAGAATCCCCAGATTCCATTCTTAGAATCCACCAGATTCCATTCTTAGAATCCCCAGATTCCATTCTTAGAATCCACCAGATTCCATTCTTAGAATCCCCAGATTCCATTCTTAGAATCCCCAGATTCCATTCTTAGAATCCACCAGATTCCATTCTTAGAATCCCCAGATTCCATTCTTAGAATCCACCAGATTCCATTCTTAGAATCCCCAGATTCCATTCTTAGAATCCACCAGATTCCATTCTTAGAATCCACCAGATTCCATTCTTAGAATCCACCAGATTCCATTCTTAGAATCCAGATTCCATTCTTAGAATCCCCAGATTCCATTCTTAGAATCCACCAGATTCCATTCTTAGAATCCACCAGATTCCATTCTTAGAATCCCCAGATTCCATTCTTAGAATCCCCAGATTCCATTCTTAGAATCCACCAGATTCCATTCTTAGAATCCACCAGATTCCATTCTTAGAATCCACCAGATTCCATTCTTAGAATCCACCAGATTCCATTCTTAGAATCCAGATTCCATTCTTAGAATCCCCAGATTCCATTCTTAGAATCCACCAGATTCCATTCTTAGAATCCCCAGATTCCATTCTTAGAATCCCCAGATTCCATTCTTAGAATCCACCAGATTCCATTCTTAGAATCCCCAGATTGATTCTTAGAATCCACCAGATTCCATTCTAGAATCCCCAGATTGATTCTTAGAATCCACCAGATTCCATTCTTAGAATCCACCAGATTCCATTCTTAGAATCCACCAGATTCCATTCTTAGAATCCTCCAGATTCCATTCTTAGAATCCCCCAGATTCCATTCTTAGAATCCCCAGATTCCATTCTTAGAATCCACCAGATTCTATTCTTAGAATCCACCAGATTCCATTCTTAGAATCCACCAGATTCCATTCTTAGAATCCACCAGATTCCATTCTTAGAATCCAGATTCCATTCTTAGAATCCCCCAGATTCCATTCTTAGAATCCACCAGATTCCATTCTTAGAATCGCCCAGATTCCATTCTTAGAATCCACCAGATTCCATTCTTAGAATCCCCAGATTCCATTCTTAGAATCCACCAGATTCCATTCTTAGAATCCATCAGATTCCATTCTTAGAATCCTCCAGATTCCATTTTTAGAATCCACCAGATTCCATTCTTAGAATCGCCCAGTTTCCATTCTTAGAATTCTCCAGATTCCATTCTTAGAATCCACCAGATTCCATTCTTAGAATCCCCCAGATTCCATTCTTACAATCTACCAGATTTCATTCTTAGAATCCCCCAGATTCCATTCTTAGAGTCCATCAGATTCCATTCTTAGAATCCACCAGATTCCATTCTTAGAATCCCCCAGATTCCATTCTTAGAATCCTCCAGATTCCATTCTTAGAATCCCCCAGATTCCATTCTTAGAATCCACCAGATTCCATTCTTAGAATCCACCAGATTCCATTCTTAGAATCCCCAGATTCCATTCTTAGAATCCCCAGATTCCATTCTTAGAATCCCCAGATTCCATTCTTAGAATCCACCAGATTCCATTCTAGAATCCCCAGATTGATTCTTAGAATCTACCAGATTCCATTCTTAGAATCCACCAGATTCCATTCTTAGAATCCCCAGATTCCATTCTTAGAATCCCCAGATTCCATTCTTAGAATCCACCAGATTCCATTCTTAGAATCCACCAGATTCCATTCTTAGAATCCACCAGATTCCATTCTTAGAATCCCCAGATTCCATTCTTAGAATCCACCAGATTCCATTCTTAGAATCCACCAGATTCCATTCTTAGAATCCACCAGATTCCATTCTTAGAATCCCCAGATTCCATTCTTAGAATCCCCAGATTCCATTCTTAGAATCCACCAGATTATTCTTAGAATCCACCAGATTCCATTCTTAGAATCCACCAGATTCCATTCTTAGAATCCACCAGATTCCATTCTTAGAATCCAGATTCCATTCTTAGAATCCCCAGATTCCATTCTTAGAATCCACCAGATTCCATTCTTAGAATCCCCAGATTCCATTCTTAGAATCCCCAGATTGAATTCTTAGAATCCACCAGATTACATTCTAGAATCCCCTAGATTGATTCTTAGAATCCACCAGATTCCATTCTAGAATCCCCAGATTGATTCTTAGAATCCACCAGATTCCATTCTTAGAATCCACCAGATTCCATTCTTAGAATCCAGATTCCATTCTTAGAATCCCCAGATTCCATTCTTAGAATCCCCAGATTCCATTCTTAGAATCCACCAGATTCCATTCTTAGAATCCCCAGATTCCATTCTTAGAATCTCCAGATTCCATTCTTAGAATCCACCAGATTCCATTCTTAGAATCCCCAGATTCCATTCTTAGAATACCAGATTCCATTCTTAGAATCCCCCAGATTCCATTCTTAGAGTCCATCAGATTCCATTCTTAGAATCCACCAGATTCCATTCTTAGAATCCCCCAGATTCCATTCTTAGAATCCTCCAGATTCCATTCTTAGAATCCCCCAGATTCCATTCTTAGAATCCACCAGATTCCATTCTTAGAATCCACCAGATTCCATTCTTAGAATCCCCAGATTCCATTCTTAGAATCCCCAGATTCCATTCTTAGAATCCCCAGATTCCATTCTTAGAATCCACCAGATTCCATTCTAGAATCCCCAGATTGATTCTTAGAATCTACCAGATTCCATTCTTAGAATCCACCAGATTCCATTCTTAGAATCCCCAGATTCCATTCTTAGAATCCCCAGATTCCATTCTTAGAATCCACCAGATTCCATTCTTAGAATCCACCAGATTCCATTCTTAGAATCCACCAGATTCCATTCTTAGAATCCCCAGATTCCATTCTTAGAATCCACCAGATTCCATTCTTAGAATCCACCAGATTCCATTCTTAGAATCCACCAGATTCCATTCTTAGAATCCCCAGATTCCATTCTTAGAATCCCCAGATTCCATTCTTAGAATCCACCAGATTCATTCTTAGAATCCACCAGATTCCATTCTTAGAATCCACCAGATTCCATTCTTAGAATCCACCAGATTCCATTCTTAGAATCCAGATTCCATTCTTAGAATCCCCAGATTCCATTCTTAGAATCCACCAGATTCCATTCTTAGAATCCCCAGATTCCATTCTTAGAATCCCCAGATTCCATTCTTAGAATCCACCAGATTCCATTCTAGAATCCCCAGATTGATTCTTAGAATCCACCAGATTACATTCTAGAATCCCCAGATTGATTCTTAGAATCCACCAGATTCCATTCTTAGAATCCACCAGATTCCATTCTTAGAATCCACCAGATTCCATTCTTAGAATCCTCCAGATTCCATTCTTAGAATCGCCCAGATTCCATTCTTAGAATCGCCCAGATTCCATTCTTAGAATCCACCAGATTCTATTCTTAGAATCCCCCAGATTCCATTCTTAGAATCCACCAGATTCCATTCTTAGAATCCACCAGATTCCATTCTTAGAATTCTTCAGATTCCATTCTTAGAATCCCCCAGATTCCATTCTTAGAATCCACCAGATTCCATTCTTAGAATCGCCCAGATTCCATTCTTAGATCCACCAGATTCCATTCTTAGAATCCCCAGATTCCATTCTTAGAATCCACCACATTCCATTCTTAGAGTCCATCAGATTCCATTCTTAGAATCCCCAGATTCCATTCTTAGAATCCAGATTCCATTCTTAGAATCCCCAGATTCCATTCTTAGAATCCACCAGATTCCATTCTTAGAATCCCCAGATTCCATTCTTAGATCCACCAGATTCCATTCTTAGAATCCCCCAGATTCCATTCTTAGAATCCACCACATTCCATTCTTAGAGTCCATCAGATTCCATTCTTAGAATCCACCAGATTCCATTCTTAGAATCCCCCAGATTCCATTCTTAGAATCCTCCAGATTCCATTCTTAGAATCCCCCAGATTCCATTCTTAGAATCCACCAGATTCCATTCTTAGAATCCACCAGATTCCATTCTTAGAATCCCCAGATTCCATTCTTAGAATCCCCAGATTCCATTCTTAGAATCCCCAGATTACATTCTAGAATCCCCAGATTGATTCTTAGAATCTACCAGATTCCATTCTTAGAATCCACCAGATTCCATTCTTAGAATCCCCAGATTCCATTCTTAGAATCCCCAGATTCCATTCTTAGAATCCACCAGATTCCATTCTTAGAATCGCCCAGATTCCATTCTTAGAATCCACCAGATTCCATTCTTAGAATCCACCAGATTCCATTCTTAGAATCCACCAGATTCCATTCTTAGAATCCCCAGATTCCATTCTTAGAATCCACCAGATTCCATTCTTAGAATCCACCAGATTCCATTCTTAGAATCCACCAGATTCCATTCTTAGAATCCCCAGATTCCATTCTTAGAATCCCCAGATTCCATTCTTAGAATCCACCAGATTCCATTCTTAGAATCCACCAGATTCCATTCTTAGAATCCCCTAGATTGAATTCTTAGAATCCACCAGATTACATTCTAAGAATCCCCTAGATTGAGTTCTTAGAATCCACCAGATTCCATTCTTAGAATCCACCAGATCCATTCTTAGAATCCACCAGATCCATTCTTAGAATCCTCCAGATTCCATTCTTAGAATCCCCAGATTCCATTCTTAGAATCCACCAGATTCCATTCTTAGAATCCACCAGATTCTATTCTTAGAATCCACCAGATTCTATTCTTAGAATCCACCAGATTCTATTCTTAGAATCCACCAGATTCCATTCTTAGAATCTACCAGATTCCATTCTTAGAATCGCCCAGATTCCATTCTTAGAATCGCCCAGATTCCATTCTTAGAATCCACCAGATTCTATTCTTAGAATCCACCAGATTCTATTCTTAGAATCCACCAGATTCCATTCTTAGAATCCACCAGATTCCATTCTTAGAATTCTTCAGATTCCATTCTTAGAATCCCCCAGATTCCATTCTTAGAATCCACCAGATTCCATTCTTAGAATCCACCAGATTCCATTCTTAGAATCCACCAGATTCCATTCTTAGAATCCCTTAGATTCCATTCTTAGAATCCCTTAGATTCCATTCTTAGAATCGGCCCTATATTTAGCTTCGCCCTCCATCGCCCTCCTTCTTAGATTGGTCGTTGTGATTTCCATGTATAGAATCTACAAGAATGCCATGAACCAATAATCAGCCAAACGCTTCAATCAGGCGCATTAGTTGAGCGCAGTACAGCGCAGAATAGGTGCGCTGTTGCACCAGTGGCAGCAGGTTAATTGCGCAAAATCTATTTATATATTTGGCCAAATGCAGCCCCTACAAGCGAAGAATATTGTGTTGGTCTAATTAATAACACTGCTGACTCTTTTGTATTTATCATGGCTCTTTTTATTTATTAATTTGGGCATTTTCCTCTTGCTAGCAAGTTTTACAGGGTGTGCTTTCTACGCATTTTGTTTACCAGCTATTTATATTGCAATATACCTAATTAACCCCTTTACAAGCTTAAGCGTTGCGTACTTTAAATGGGGCTTAGTTCGGCTTTTTCCTGCATAGTAATATTATTAGTTATCATTCTTTACCCCATTTTATTTATACACGTATCTCGCTTTAAATTTCACATCCTCGAATACCCTTAAAACTTTAAGATTCATAAACTCACAATATTCACAATATCAACTATCCCATATCCTCAAGTCCCACATCCTCAAGTCCCACATCCTCTAGTCCCACATCCTCAAATCCCAAATCCTCAAATCCCACATCCTCAAATCCAACATCCTCAAATCCCACATCCTCAAATCCCACATCCTCAAATCCAACATCCTCAAATCCCACATCCTTAAATCCCACATCCTAAAATCCCACATCTTAAAATCTCACATCCTAAGATCCCACATCCTAAAATCCCACCCTCAACTCCCACATCCTCAAATCCTAACTATTCAAATCCGACATCCTCAACTCCCACATCCTTAAATCCCACATCCTAAAATCCTACATCGTAAAATCCCACATCCTAAAGTCCCACATCCTAAGATCCCACATCCTCAAATCTAAAATCCTCAAACCTCACATCCTTAAATCCCGCATCCTAAAATCCCACATCCCCAAATAAAAAATCCTCAAACCTCACATCCTTATATCCCGCATCCTAAAGCCCCGCATCCTCAAACCCCACATCCTCAAATCCAAATTCCTCAAGCCCCAGGTTAGGGTTAGGGTTAGGGTTAGGGTTAGGGTTAGGGTTAGGGTTAGCCACATCCTTTAATCCTTAACCTCAACTCCTTATCCTCAAATCCTTATCGTTAAGTCCTATACCCTAAGCCTTCAAACTTCATGTTCTCTTTAAGTCTTAATTAACCGGACCCCTAATTCTCGGTAAACCCTACATGGCACTGAGCACAACTCAGTCTGCAGGCCAGTCGCCCAACACCGCAAATGCAATTTTCAGCTACAAAACCAGCCGGACAATTGACGAGTTGCGCGGATTCGAGTCGCTGACCCGCCATTTCGCCATAGCAGATCGTGAGCAGCCAACTGGACTCGGCGGCGGCGGCGGCGGCGGCGGAGGCGGCGGCAGCGGCAGTAGCGTCGCCACCGCAGAGACGTCGGCCACGCCCAGCCATAAGAGGAGGCTGCTGGGGATCGAAGCCACCGCTGCCCGCCGGCTGCTGACTCTGCCAACGTTGGACAGATCTGGTGGCAGCTGCGCGGCGATTGTGTTCGACCTGAGACCCGCGGCTGAGAAGGCAGTGTGCCGGCTCAAGCACGACAGGCTGGTCTGTCTGGACGGCAGGGACTTGGCGCCTGGGTAAACTGCCTGTCTGCTGCTGGGCTGCTCCTGACGGATCCCCAGTTGCTGGGCCAGCCTCCCAGATCCTCAGTTGCTGGGCCAGCCTCCCAGATCCTCAGTTGCTGGGCCAGCCTCCCAGATCCTCAGTTGCTGGGCCAGCCTTCCAGATCCTCAGTTGCTGGGCCAGCCTCCCAGATCCTCAGTTGCTGGGCCAGCCTCCCAGATCCTCAGTTGCTGGGCCAGCCTCCCAGATCCCCAGTTGCTGGGCCAGCCTCCCAGATCCCCAGTTGCTGGGCCAGCCTCCCAGATCCTCAGTTGCTGGGCCAGCCTCCCAGATCCTCAGTTGCTGGGCCAGCCTCCCAGATCCTCAGTTGCTGGGCCAGCCTTCCAGATCCTCAGTTGCTGGGCCAGCCTCCCAGATCCTCAGTTGCTGGGCCAGCCTCCCAGATCCTCAGTTGCTGGGCCAGCCTCCCAGATCCTCAGTTGCTGGGCCAGCCTCCCAGATCCTCAGTTGCTGGGCCAGCCTTCCAGATCCTCAGTTGCTGGGCCAGCCTCCCAGATCCTCAGTTGCTGGGCCAGCCTCCCAAGTCCTCCCCAGTTGCTTGGCCAGCCTCCCAGATCCTCAGTTGCTGGGCCAGCCTCCCAAGTCCTCCCCAGTTGCTTGGCCAGCCTCCCAGATCCTCAGTTGCTGAGCCACCAGCCTCCCAAATCCTCAGTTGCTGGGCCAGCTTCCCAGATCCTCCCCAGTTTCTTGGCCAGCCTCCCAGATCCTCCCCAGTTGCTTGGCCAGCCTCCCAGATCCTCCCCAGTTGCTTGGCCAGCCTCCAAGATCCTCAGTTCAGGGCCAGCCTCCCAGATCCTCAGTTCAGGGCCAGCCTCCCAGATCCTCAGTTCAGGGCCAGCCTCCCAGATCCTCAGTTCAGGGCCAGCCTCCCAGATCCTCAGTTCAGGGCCAGCCTCCCAGATCCTCAGTTCAGGGCCAGCCTCCCAGATCCTCAGTTCAGGGCCAGCCTCCCAGATCCTCAGTTCAGGGCCAGCCTCCCAGATCCTCAGTTCAGGGCCAGCCTCCCAGATCCTCAGTTCAGGGCCAGCCTCCCACATCCGCGCAAACACACGCAGCTGATTTCCCCAGAAACGCACCCCATCCCAATCCCAGCTGCAGCCTGGAACAGGTGGAGCGTCTGGTGCCGCGGGATCAGCTGGCCACCTGGCGAGCGGCGATCGCCAGTCCGCCGCCGCAAGACTTGGTGCTGCTGCTGGTGCTTGCCTGGCACCGCGGCGCCAGCGAGCGTCTGGCCCGCGATCCCGGCAGCTGCGCCGCTGCCCTGTGCTCCGTGCTGTCCGAAGCGGCGAAATCTTCGTCGACAAGCTCCGGCCAGGTGCCGCAACCGTTCCGCTATCTGGCGTCCGGACTGCAGGGCCTGGCGGCCGTGCACCCGGCCATCGTGACCGATCCCAGCTACGCCGGGCCGGCCGAGGACGCCTCGGTTAGCGGCCCGATTGACGAATCGCTGGACGATTCCTCCGAGCCGCTGGTGGCGGTGCTGAGCCTCGAGGGCGGCGGCGGAGGTCGCGCCAAGTCCGAAACTGTCCGCGTTAAAGACGCACCGCGTGACCCGTGAGCACTTTGGTTTCATTGGTTGCTTGTTCAGACTGCGGGACTGTGGGATAACTGATGGCTGGGACTGCGGGACTGTGGGATAACTGATGGCTGGGACTGCGGGACTGTGGGATAACTGATGGCTGGGACTGCGGGACTGTGGGATAACTGATGGCTGGGACTGCGGGACTGTTGGATAACTGATGGCTGGGACTGCGGGACTGTTGGATAACTGATGGCTGGGACTGCGGGACTGTTGGATAACTGATGGCTGGGACTGCGGCATAACTGATGGCTGGGACTGCGGGACTGTTGGATAACTGATGGCTGGGACTGCAGGACTGCAGGATAACTGATGGTTGGGACTGCAGGACTGCGGGATAACTGATGGCTGGGACTGCGGGACTGCAGGATAGCTGATGGCTGGGACTGCATGATAACTGATGGCTGGGACTGCGGAATAACTGATGGCTGGGACTGCGGGACTGCAGGATAACTGATGGCTGGGACTGCAGGACTGCAGGATAGCTGATGGCTGGGACTGCGGGATAACTGATGGCTGGGACTGCGGAATAACTGATGGCTGGGACTGCGGGACTGCAGGATAGCTGATGGCTGGGACTGCATGATAACTGATGGCTGGGACTGCGGAATAACTGATGGCTGGGACTGCGGGACTGCAGGATAACTGATGGCTGGGACTGCAGGACTGCAGGATAGCTGATGGCTGGGACTGCGGGATAACTGATGGCTGGGACTGCGGGATAACTGATGGCTGGGACTGCGGAATAACTGATGGCTGGGACTGCGGGACTGTGGGATAACTGATGGCTGGGACTGCAGGACTGCAGGATAACTGATGGTTGGGACTGCAGGACTGCGGGATAACTGATGGCTGGGACTGCGGGACTGCAGGATAGCTGATGGCTGGGACTGCGGGATAACTGATGGCTGGGACTGCGGGATAACTGATGGCTGGGACTGCGGAATAACTGATGGCTGGGACTGCGGGACTTGTGGATAACGTAACTATAAGAGCTGCATGCTAAAAACATGAATGTCTGTCTAAAGGAGTATTTTCAGTCTTTCAAACCGATAACGTTGGCCATTAATAAAACATTGCAGTCAGCGGCGGACCGGCCAGTCTCTGTCGCAGATCCTGGCCAATCACAGCGCCGTCATAAACAGCTTCGATCAAGAGACTCTCGACCAGCTGTCGCCAAATCGACTGTCAACAAGTCCTGGTCTGACCGGACTGCGTAACCTTGGCAACAGTTGCTATGCAAACTGCGTGCTGCAATGTCTCAGCAATACCGTATTATTGGCAACGCACTTTCTAGCTCAGTAAGTTGACAGATTAGGATGAATGGCTAATCTAGCCAATCTGCAGAATGAATTGCTAATCTAGCCAATCTGCAGAATGGATTGTTAATCTAACCAATCTATCTAATTGATTGCTAATCTAGCCAATCTGCAGAATGGATTGCTAATCTAACCAATCTATCTAATTGATTGCTAATCTAGCCAATCTGCAGAATGAATTGCTAATCTAGCCAATCTATCAAATGGATTGCTAATCTAGCCAATCTATCAAATTGATTGCTAATCTAGCCAATCTGCAGAATGGATTGCTAATCTAGCCAATCTATCAAATGGATTGCTAATCTAGCCAATCTATCAAATTGATTGCTAATCTAGCCAATCTGCAGAATGAATTGCTAATCTAGCCAATCTGCAGAATGGATTGCTAATCTAGCCAATCTATCAAATGGATTGCTAATCTAGCCAATCTATCAAATGGATTGCTAATCTAGCCAATCTATCAAATGGATTGCTAATCTAGCCGATCTGCAGAATGGATTGCTAATCTAGCCAATCTGCAGAATGGATTGCTAATCTAGCCGATCTGCAGAATGGATTGCTAATCTAGCCGATCTGCAAAATGGATTGCTAATCTAGCCAATCTGCAGAATGGATTACTAATCTAGCCAATCTGCAGAATGGATTGCTAATCTAGCCCATTTATCAAATGGATTGCTAATCTAGCCAATCTGCAGAATGGATTTCATCTAGTGAAGGTCATAGGGCACATGGGAAGGTCGAATCGGTAAAAGTAAACGTCATGGGCCACAATTGAAGGTCATGAGGCACAAGTGAAGGTCACAGGAGCACAAATTAAGGCCATAAGAGCACAGATTAAGGTCATCGGAGCACAAGCGAAGGTCGTATGGCCATGGGTACAAGTAAAGGTCATGGGCCACAATCGAAGGTCATGGGGCACAAATAAAGGTCATAGAAGCACAGGTTAAGGTCATGGGGCACAAGTGAAGGTCATAGGAGCACAAGTGAAGGTCATCGGGGTACAAGTGAGCTAGCTAGCCAATCTGCAGTATGGATTGCTAATCTAGCCAATCTGCAGTATGGATTGCTAATCTAGCCAATTTACTAACAACAGGCCGCCGGAACCACCTGCCAACGAGAGCTCCGCTGCATCGTCGAAATCCGCAGGCTCCGACGCCGTCTTGGACGACGCCGACAGCAGAAAGGCACGCCAGCTGAACATCGCCGCGAGCTTCTCGAAGCTCTGCCGGGCGCTGTGGTGCGGCGCGTTCGCCAGCGTGAGCCCCGCCGGCATCCTGACGGCTGTGGGTCGCTACGCCGCCGGTTCCGCTTTCGAAGGCGGTCAGGAGCAGCAGGATGCGCAGGAGTTTCTGCTCTTCCTGCTCGACGGCATGCATGAAGATCTCAACCGGCGTTCGACTGGCAAGGCCTTTGAGAGTTCGTTGGCGTCCTTGGAGGTGAACAGCGTGGAGTCGACGGCTCCGGGCCAGCAGCAGCACCAGGAGGATCTCGAGGCCAGCCTGGCTTGGAGGGTGCACAGGCAAACCAATGACAGCATTGTTGTGGACCTGTTTCAGGTGATTTGCGCTGGCAACTATCTGTATATAATGCTATATTCAGGCGCGTCGCCACCGGGGGGGGGGTGGACAGAGGGGACATGTCCCCCCCCCAGTAAAAGCTATGAGGAAGGGACATGCCAATGCTTTCTCCCCCCACCCCACCTTGTGACTCGTTGTGGTAATCAATAATTCTTCTTCAGGGCGCCAAAATATAGCGCCAAAAGGACTGCTTGCGGCGCCAAAATGAGTGCCCGCGGCGCCAAAATGAGTGCCCGCGGCGCTAAAATGAGTGCCTGTGGCGCTAAAATGAGTGCCCGCGGCGCTAAAATGAGTGCCCGCGGCGCTAAAATGAGTGCCTGTGGCGCTAAAATGAGTGCCTGCGGCGCCAAAATGAGTGCCCGCGGCGCCAAAATGAGTGCCCGCGGCGCCAAAATGAGTGCCCGCGGCGCTAAAATGAGTGCCTGTGGCGCGAAAATGAGTGCCCGCGGCGCTAAAATGAGTGCCTGTGGCGCTAAAATGAGTGCTTGTGGCGCTAAAATGAGTGCCTGTGGCGCTAAACTGAGTACCCGCGGCGCCAAAATGAGCGATGACTACACGATTTTCAAAATATCTTAGCAATCTTAGCAATGCTTGTAGATGTATTTCTAACCCAGATAGTTTGGCTATATTCAAATACCTTAGATAATATTAGCCCATATTTGGTTAATAAGGCATTGATAATCCTCGAAATCTCAGATAAGTTTTGTGTCTATATATACCATATAAATAGCATATTCTTACGCTACAGGGCCAGCTCAAGTCTACCCTCACCTGCCAGCACTGCCAGCACTCGTCTGTCACTTACGAGGCCTTTATGTACTGCAGTGTGCCGGTTGTGGACAATTTTGATTGTTCGCTGAATGTGAGTGGAAACTGCCGTCTTGGCCGGAATCATTTTTTATCAGGGGAAGTGGAGGGTTGGATAAGGGGAAGTGGAGGGTTGGATAAGGGGAAGTGGAGGGTTGGATAAGGGCAAGTGGAGGGTTGGATAAGAGGAAGTGGAGGGTTGGATAGGGGGAAGTGGAGGGTTGGATAAGGGCAAGTGGAGGGTTGGATAAGGGCAAGTGGAGGGTTGGATACAGGGAAGTGGAGGGTTGGATAAGGGCAAGTGGAGGGTTGGATAAGGGCAAGTGGAGGGTTGGATAAGGGCAAGTGGAGGGTTGGATAGAGGGAAGTGGAGGGTTGGATAAGGGCAAGTGGAGGGTTGGATAAGGGCAAGTGGAGGGTTGGATAGGGGGAAGTGGAGGGTTGGATAGGGGGAAGTGGAGGGTTGGATAAGAGGAAGTGGAGGGTTGGATAGGGGGAAGTGGAGGGTTGGATAAGAGGAAGTGGAGGGTTGGATAAGAGGAAGTGGAGGGTTGGATAAGGGGAAGTAGATTGAGGGATGAAGAAGCGAGGGTAGATGAGTAGATAACGGAAGGTAGGGATAGAAGCGAGGGTAGATGAGTAGATAACGGAAGGTAGGGACAGAAGGGAGGCAGCACAGAGGAGCATAGAAGTGCAAACGGGGTCCAGAGCTGCGCAGGCGGTCCACAAAAAATCAGCGACACTGTCAAACTCTTCAATCCAGGACTGCCTGGAGGCGTTCCTCCAGCCCGAGCAGCTGACGGGCGCCTGCCAGTGGCTTTGCCCGGCCTGCCACAGCCGACAAGACGCCACCAAGCAGCTGGATGTCTGGCGCCTGCCGCCTTGCCTGCTGGTGCATCTGAAACGATTTTGCGGCTACGACGGCGGCAAAAAGATTTCCAGTCTGGTGAAGTTCCCGGTTGCAGGCTTGGATCTCGATCGGTTCTGCCGCAATCAGGCGCTCAAATCCAACAGGTGTGGCTGGTTGCATTTTCATCATTGTGCATCATCCATCGAGTTGATTAACAAAACGGCCCCACATTGCATCTGATCATTTACCCGTGACAAGAATCGCTAAAGAGTCATTGCAAACAACTCACTAGTGACTCTACCGACTCTGGGGCGACTTGTACCGTCATGACATCTCGTCATTTTAGAGTCGTCTAGAGTCACTTCTTACCTATTTTACCTGTGTTACCTGCAACGACTCTGAAAACGACTATATGGGACGCTTCGTGGCTTAGGTTAATTAAAACACAGGAGTAAACACGGCATCGAACCATCGGTCGTGGCCCAAGAATCTAGACAACTCTTTGTAAATTTTAAATCCACTCACTTTGATTTTGTAGTTTCTATTCTGCGACAAATATTCGTTCAAACGGCCTTTTAAGGGTACAAGACAAATTTCTTTATCCTTAAAATAATACTAATTGATTACACCTGCCCTAATGGGCAAGGTGTGCAACCGACAGCTCAGCCGCAGCTATTGCGCGGCGCATCTGAATGCTGCGTACGGCTGTTCAGTCCAAGGACTGGGGGGGGGGGGGTCGCCACACACACCCTTGTGTTTTGCTCACAAATATCAATTGGTCCGAGTGGGTCGAGAATCGAACCCCCGACCTTTCAGACGTGAGTCCAACGCTCTAACCACTGGGCTACAACCGAATAGTAAATATCTAAGAATTCATCCTAGATATGGTAGTAGTATCTGTAAATTAAAAACCTGCTTCCCTCTCTATCCCGACCCACTATTTTTATTCATATCTTCTGTACAGTTGCAATTAATTTTCTGAATGCACATTTCAGACGCGTGTACAACCTGTACGGGGTGTGCAATCACTACGGCCGGGCGGACTGCGGCCACTACACTGCCGCCTGCTTGAATGCGCCCACCAATCAGTGGCACTGTTTCGATGACGACCAAGTGTCGAAAATTGAGCCGGACAATGTCGTCAGCGCAGCCGCGTACATTCTGTTCTACCGGCAACAGAGCTAAAAGATTCGATTTTTTTTTAAATTAGTTTTGCGCTTAACTGTCTGTTTTCTTGGGTAAATTTTAGCCGATTTGGGTAA
This sequence comes from Macrostomum lignano, assembly GCA_002269645.1. Taxonomy (NCBI): domain Eukaryota; kingdom Metazoa; phylum Platyhelminthes; family Macrostomidae; genus Macrostomum; species Macrostomum lignano. The sequence goes on along the minus strand of NIVC01001338.1, from coordinate 238,544 downwards.
GTGAGATAGGAGTTGCGAGATAATGAGATAAATCAGAAATAGACCAGGTTGAGATAGACTGGAGAGAGTGAGTGGGTGCGATAGACGAGAGAGTGTGTGAGATAGACTGGAGAATGTGGGTGAAATAGATGAGAGTGGGTGAGATAGACTGCAGAGAGTGGGTGAGATAGATAAGAAAGTGGGTGAGAAAAAAGAGAGAGAGTGTGAGATAGACGAGAGAGAGAGATAGGGTGAGATAGACGAGAGATATATGGTGAGATAAACGAGAGAGATAGAATGAGATAGACGAGAGAGAGAGATAGGGTGAGATAGACGAGAGAGATATAGGGGGAGATAGACGACAGTGAGAGATAGGGTGAGATAGACGAGAGAGATATAGGGTGAGATAGACGACAGTGAGAGATAGGGTGAGATAGACGACAGTGAGAGATAGGGTGAGATAGACGACAGAGAGAGATAGGGTGAGATAGACGAGAGAGATATAGGGTGAGATAGACGACAGTGAGAGATAGGGTGAGATAGACGACAGAGAGAGATAGGGTGAGATAGACGAGAGAGATATAGGGTGAGGTAGACGACAGTGAGAGATAGGGTGAGATAGACGACAGAGAGAGATAGGGTGAGATAGACGAGAGAGATATAGGGTGAGATAGACGACAGTGAGAGATAGGGTGAGATAGACGACAGAGAGAGATAGGGTGAGATAGACGAGAGAGATATAGGGTGAGATAGACGACAGTGAGAGATAGGGTGAGATAGACGACAGAGAGAGATAGGGTGAGATAGACGAGAGAGATATAGGGTGAGATAGACGACAGTGAGAGATAGGGTGAGATAGACGACAGTGAGAGATAGGGTGAGATAGACGACAGAGAGAGATAGGGTGAGATAGACGAGAGAGATATAGTGTGAGATAGACGACAGTGAGAGATAGGGTGAGATAGACGACAGTGAGAGATAGGGTGAGATAGACGAGAGAGATATAGGGTGAGATAGACGACAGTGAGAGATAGGGTGAGATAGACGACAGTGAGAGATAGGGTGAGATAGACGACATAGAGATAGGGTGAGATAGACGACAGAGAGATAGGGTGAGATAGACGAGAGAGATATAAGGTGAGATAGACGACAGTGAGAGATAGGGTGAGATAGACGACAGAGAGATATGGTGAGATAGACGACAGAGAGATATGGTGAGATAGAGAGTAGGGAGAACAAAAAGAAATGAAGGATGAAAGAAAGCTTATCTTCTGTAAATCACTCCGCTTATTTTATGACGTCACTATGAAGTGGTTGCATTTCGTTATTGTATCTGTATTTTACACACGCAGTGATAAAATTTTGTCCTGGTTGCTATTTTGTTTATTAAGACATTTTTAAAAGTATCCCATTATTTACCTGTAGAAGTGCGGATTTGTTTTGATCTGCTTTGCAAGAGCAGATGCGTGCATTTATTTCTATTTTATGGCTTCCTGTGTTTTAGAAATATTTTTACCGCGTATGCAACAAGATGCGCAGTAATATATACCTTGCATTTTCATCCATTTTCAGTTTTATAATGCCGCCTTTGTGCTTTATTCTTGGCTTAGAGATTTGAGTTTTGGCTTAGTAACATCTGTAAGTAGGGGGAATAAGTATAAGGACTATCTAGCTCGTATCGATCTGTTTATCTATCTATCTATCTATCTATGTGAGACAGACCAAAGACTATTATCCACTGTTGCTAGTGAGACAGACCAAAGACTAATATCCAGTGTTGCTAGTGAGACAGACCATAGACTAATATCCAGTGTTGCTAGTGAGACAGACCATAGACTATTATCCAGTGTTGCTAGTGAGACAGACCATAGACTATTATCCAGTGTTGCTAGTGAGACAGACCATAGACTATTATCCAGTGTTGCTAGTGAGACAGACCATAGACTATTATCCAGTGTTGTTATGGTAAGCAATGCATTTAACGGAAGAAGCAGCTTTAATAACAAACAATCTTATCTCATCAATCCTCAGCCCCCTAGCGGCCACTGAGCATGGGCAACGGTCTCTCCTGCTGCCAATTCAAATCTGGCAGCGGCCGCGGCGGCGGTGGCGGCAGCGGCCGAGACGGCTCCGTAACATTCAGCGGCAACGGCAAATGGCCGAATTATTACCAGCCGGACTCGGGCAGCAACAACAATAACAGCGGCAGTCCCCGAGTTGAGCACATCAACGATCGCGAGCCAGTTGAAGACGCCACGGATCCCAGTATTAACCCCACTGTGCAGCCTATTTTTGTCAAGGGGCTCCGGCGGAGGCCCACCAACCCTGCGGCTATGACCTCATCGGCTGCTGGGGCCTCAGCTATCCTAGGCCGGGCCAGCCTGCGCACCTGCAGCTCCTGCTCGCATATTATCGTGCCCGAAGGCGATTCAACAGTGTGGCAGCCGCAGCTCAAGCCGGCGGTTCGAGGCCTGGCTCTGGCCGTTTATTACCATGTACAGCAGCAGCAGCATCAGCAGCAGCATCGAGTCTTTGAGGCTGCGGCCATCTTTGACGAGCTGGGGCATCCGCTGCAGCGCGGAGCCGAGGCTGCCGAGGCGGCCACTCGACGGCCGGATCATCGGACTGTGTACAGGTGCGAGCAGGCGCGCGAGTGAAGGTCATCGGGGGCACAAGTGAAGGTCGTATATTAGTACAAGTGAAGGTCATGTGGCACAATTGAAGGTCATGGGGAGCAATTGGAGATCATAGGGGCACTATTAAACGTCATAGGAGCACAATTGAAGGTCGTATGGGTACAAGTGAAGGTCATGGGGCACAAAAGAAGGTCATAAAAGCACAAATGAAGGTCATAGAAGCACAAATGAAGGTCATAGGAGCAGTTAAGGTAATCGGAGCACAAGTAAAGGTCATCAAGGCACAAATGAAGGTCATGAGGAGCAATTGGAGATCATAGGGGCACAATTAAAGGTCATAGGAGCACAAGGGAAGGTCGTATGGGTACAAGTAAAGGTCATGGGGCACAAGAGAAGGTCATAGAAGCACAAATGAAGGTCATAGGAGCAGTTAAGGTAATCGGGGCACAAGTAAAGGTCATCAAGGCACAAATGAAGGTCATAAGATGGCCAAAAAATCTAATTAAAAGTTGAAACCGGAAGCCCCCAATTCTTAACTGATTTCGGCACCGTGGCAGGTTCGTCCGCACTCTGTTCTGCTCAGCCCAGCTCACTGCCGAGTGCGCCATCATCTCCCTGGTCTACCTGGAGCGCCTGATGGCGGCCGCAGAGATCGAACTGCAGCCAAACACCTGGCGCCGCTGCCTCCTTGGCGCCATCCTCCTGGCCAGTAAAGTGTGGGACGATCAGGCCGTTTGGAACGTTGACTACTGCCAGATACTCAAGGACGCCAGGGTTGAGGATATGAACGAATTGGAACGGAAATACCTGGAGCTGATACAATTTAACATTAATGTGCCCGCCTCAGTGTACGCCAGGTATAGTAACTGCGAACTGCTTTGGGTTTGCGCGCGAGTTTGGGTCACCCGATTCTATTCAGCGCCACCCAG